>VWZE01007864.1:220554-231580 GCA_013396675.1 Eubucco bourcierii
AGAAAGAAAAGAAAAGAAGCAAGCCAAGCAAGGCAGCATATGCTTCCCTAAATCCCACACAGCCTTTCACATAGGCACTCAAAACTGCAGGACATGAGACTTCCTATTCTGAGGAAACACACACTTGTTTTTTCATTTTGTACCTTTCATGACAACTTTTGCAAGGTGGATTGTCACTTTAATACCTGTAAAAAGATCATTTTAGTAAGTTCAGAGAAAAATATGAAGAAAATTCTTATCTTCGTCTGAATCGAAGATTTTGGGGGTGGGGGGTTGGGGCACTTTTTAATGAGGGAAACTTGTGAACCTTTTTTTAATTGAAAAATTCCAGTTCAGTGAACTTTGGTTAAAGGTAGTACTTAGGCCCTTTAGTTTCTACATGATAATGTAGAAATATTGGGAAGGTGTAATTAGAATCATAGAATGGTAAGGTTATATATAATATCCTTAACATATAAATATATCCTTAACATATAAATTTGTTACTTGAAGAGTGTATTTCTGTTCTATAATTATTTAAATTGCCACCCTGCTACTACTCAACCAGAAAGCCACAATCCTCTAAAGCTGTCTGAAAAGAAAAGCCAACCTCCTGTCCAGGTCACTGTTTCTATAGAGGTTTGCAAGTTCTTCAGTCTTAGTGAGATTTAATCAGTCAAGGTATTATGCTGCTGTCTGGGGCCCCAGATCTGCATTTAGGCAGATGAAGTGAGACCCCTTTGTCCAAAACTCTCTAAGAGTTTTGTTTGTCTGGGTTTGTTTTGTTGTTTCCTTTTTTTTTTTTTTTTTTTTTTTTAATGCTTTGTTTCTGCATCAAGGTCCCCGAGTGCTACAATGAGCACAGCAGAGTTCAGCTAACACCTGTTTGTTGTGGATACAATTCTATCACTACACTGACCTGACTCGTTAACTGCGTCTCTTTCAGATAGTTACAGTGACCAAGTCCAATCAATAGCAGACAGCTTGAGGTAAGCACAAGGCCAGCCTAGCTGTAGGCAAGCCCCTGCAGGAACAAGTCTCCTCACACCAGCATATTCTGTATGCACAACAAGCTTATAAGGCTTCAGCACAGCACTTTCCAAATGCAGAGTCTGATAAACCAACTAATAGCAAACTTTGAAAAGTGAAAGCAAACACTCAGGAACAAGCTGTGAAAATAAATCCTTGCAACAAAGTATTCCAGACAGGAGGGAGTGGGTGGGTGACTTCAAGGGACTAGTTTTAACAGGTTATGTCAACAGCAGCAGAACATGGACAGGAAACAGAAAGGTGAGGTTGTCCCTGGCTGGGAAGCACCACAGTGGAAAATAAGTTTTAAAAAAAAGAAAGCCAGATATAAAACACAATTATGGAAATTTATTTATAGCAATCTTTGAGTACAGAGAGGGAGCATGCTTTGAGTGACTCAGAAACAGTGGTGCTAAATCTCCTGTTTCAAAAAGATGTTTGAACTGTGTGGGCATTTTTAAAGCAGGAGACAGCTGCCTGTTCACTCATCTGCAGGAGGAAGGGGCTGTGCTCTCTGAGACCTTCATGAATCTTTTAAAGTGTCTTAAGGAGCATATGAAATACTAGAGCTTGCTGTGGGTGGGGAGGGGGCCTGCCCACTCAAGTGAATACAGCACTTCCATGTAGCCAGCTAAAGAGCCTGAAAAAGGTGCTAGGTTGCCTGCTGTGGTGGCAAATGACTGTGTCCTCACTGGCAGTCTAAGGACAGACGTCTGTGATGAGGAGGTGTGTAAGGAAAACGGCTCTCAGTGCCCTCAACCTCCCTCAGCTTAACCCAGGACATTTAACTGCCTGAGAGCAGGTTTGCTTCCCAAATCTGCCATCCCCTCACATAAAGTGAGCATTGTGCACTTCAAAGGCTGCTCTCCTGGGGATGAAGTAATCCCATCATTATGGGCAGCCAGAGATGTGTGTCTAATCCCTGAGTCTAGGGGCAAGCAGTGCTGGGGGAAGGGTAGGCAGGCGGGGACAGCCAGCCTCTCAGTGCCACACAGCAAAATCAGCAGGGGACAAAATACAACTTCCAGCAGTGCACATGGGCCGAGGCTACACCGGCAGAGGTGGGAGGGGCTGCTGCTTTGGATGACCATCAGCACTGACACCAGTCTTCTCCTGTCCTGCAAGTGGCTAATACGCACTCCCCTGTAATATGCATGGCAATCAGTTTTTACCATCCCAAACACAACTATATTCAGAAGTCTATATCACACAATGGTTTGGGGTGGAAGGGACTTTAAACATCCAACACTGCTGACCTGACACAGGGACACCTTCCGCTAGACCAGATTGCTCAAAGCCCCATCCAACCTAGCCTTGAAAACTTCCACTGAAGGAGCATCCACAACTTCCTTGGGTTACCTGCACCAGTGCCTCACCACTCTCACAGTGAAAAACTTCACATCTCACCCAAATCTGTTGTCTTTCAGTTTAAAAGCCATTACCCCTGTCCTATCTCTACATGCCTTTTTAAGAAGTCCCTCTCCAGCTTCCCTGTAGGCCCCCCCCTTTAGGTACTGGAGCATCTAATTTCTTTCAAGTTACTTAACAGTTTTCCTATATAAAGGTTGCTATGACTTGGACTAGAATTCAGAGGTTAAAGCAGAACAAAGACTAATTCTAGCACTTTTGACTATTTTGTTTGTAATATGAAAATATTGTGTGGTGGTTTGAAAAATAACCTTTGTTTCACCATAAATAAAAGCTCTTCTCTAGTCCACATTTTTGTTTCTTTTAAAAGACATAGAACAGTAAATGGATTCAGGAAAAGACTTTCAGAGACATTTCTATTGTAAAGACACCAGCTACAATCAAAGTGCAAATTCTCAATTGCTCTTTCACATTGGGAATTCTCAGGTTTTGTTTTTATCCACAGAAGAGATGTGGGTGTGAAATACACCCCAGAAGTAAAGGGAAGAGGAACTCTTCCTTTATTTGATGATAGTTGATATTTATATGATGAATCTATATTCATCATCATGTGAGAACTGTCATCAACCTCAAGCTTGGGTGGTTCTTCAACAACAGGATGCAATCATACACAGTTATCTCTTACCTGAAGCATCTCTCACTGGTTCCCAGTGCAAGTCATCATCTTTGTCCTTCATCCATCCACACAGTCCATTATCAAAACTGCAGCTGTGCACCAGCACACCTGGGCAGAAGAGAGCAGAAGGTCAAAAACCAGGCAAAACAAGGTTCTTTAGATTGTTCTGGAACTACAGCAGTTTCCCTTGTGGCTGACATCACATATGTACAGCGAGTACATATGAAAATTACATGCGGCAGAAGCAGCAAAACGAATACTGCAAAGGCTGCCAGTGTTATTGTTAACAATTTGTGTTGCTTTTGTGATAAATCTGTTAGGAAATAAAACTATAAAGGTTCACTTAGGGGAAAGGGTATGTTTTTCTTTTTATAAAGCATAAAAATATATAAAACCCTCAGAAATCTCCCAAATTCTTTAACTCTAGTCCTTGGAGAGGAGATGTGATCTTTACCTGGGTCATCGTTTGCTTCGAATTCATCAGCAGTAATCCCTCTTTCAATTTCAAGTATTTCAAACAGATTATTGCTCACTCCAGGCTGGCGTGGAACTGTGAGAAAAGCAGTTTTTCATAAATGAAGGAGATAAAGGTAGTTAGTGACCTACTTCCTTATCTTTAATAAAAACCAGCAGAGCGGCTCTGGGCATTGTGCTTTTTCTTGGAGAATTCAATGCGTTTAATTCTATTTGACGTGAAGAGTCATAAACTGTACACCTCTCTGATTTGTGATTTATGTTGTAACGTTTATCTGAGCACTGTAAAAGGTGATTCCAAACCTGCTAAAGGCTCTCAAATGAAATCTCCTTTTTAACCAGAGGGGGAAAAAAAAAACCAAAACACAAACTTTAACCTTGAAGCACACTATTCCCCTCCAAAGGCTTAAATAAGGCACTGGTTTCTCAATAAAATCAGACCATATTAAAGCCTGCTCAAACTTTATGATCAACTCACCTTCTGCAGATGCTTATAGGCACCCAGCCTTGGAGACATGGCTGAAAGGACATCCATCTCCCTGCAAAGGATGAGAGCTCCCTAAACAGTACTCAGGAGGAGGAGCAGCTGCAGTGGAAGCTGTAATTACACTTTTTGCTTTCCTGTCTCTCAGTTGCCAGGAGAAGCAACACCCTCGGTAATTAATGCACCCAGAGGTTATGGCACATTCACGGCAGCCAGGACAAGCTGGAGTTTAAGGACTCTCTGTGGGAGTGGCAGCTGCCTAAGTCAGGTGGCTTCAAAGACTTCTGCGTGCTCCTGAAAGGGTCATGCCAGTCTGTGGAAGTCTCCATCAGTGACACACTCTTTTCAAGCCTGATGGACAGCTGTCAACTAGACGGTAACAAGATTGCACTGGATAGAGTTGTCTTAAAAATGCTTCTTTTACAGTCAAGAAGAACAGTGATGCGTTTCAGACGTGCCCTTAGATGATGTAGGCATCTCTGACACCTATGGTATTTTTAAGAGCCTTATAACCTTGACACATTTTCCACTTCCAGTGCTAGCATAAGTGTCTTAATGTCTCTGTAGGCTTCTGAGGCGAGTCAGAACAAGAATTGAGCTGATAAACAGTTCTAAACTGAGATAAAGGACTTCCTGTTTTCTGGAAATCCAATTCACGGTAAGAAGGAACTTCTTTTACACTAGGAGCTGCTCTAAAGCCAGAAGAACACAAGAGGAAGATGGAAAAATAAGAACAAAGTAGCTTCCTGTATTTTGGACTTAGGACAAAGTAATCAGCCTGATACAAAATCAACCAAATGCTAATGTATTTTAAAAGCAGTATTACAGGCTACAGACCTCAGAGAGAAATCTTGCACAGTAAAAATAAGAAGATGAAGTCTGTAGGAAACATTAACTCTCTTTTTTTTTTTTATCAGTTTGGTTGGGTTTTTTTGTTGGTTGTTTTGGGGTTTTTTTGTGTGGGTGGGGTTTGGTGGGGTTTTTTTTTGTTTGGGGTTTTTTTTGTTGGGTTTTTTTTTTTTTTAGAATCCATTTTTAGATTTTGGGTTATGTTTGTCTGCAGTCTAGGATATGAATGTTCAAACAGCCTCGAGGACTTCAGCTGGCTTGGGTAGTAAAGGATACGTAGTTTGTGATAATGTTCTTGCTGCTTTGTTTAATCTGGGTTCTGGTTGGGTTTTTTGGTTTGTTTTTTTTTGGCTTATGCGATTAGAATGTTGATATTTAACGTGAAAGAAACCTTACAAATGTGCACAGCCTACACCACCTAGGCCAATAATCACCCTGCAGTACATTTATGCACAAATGCTGTATTCAGTTATGTAAAGAAGAAGTCTCTTCACCTCAGGCAGCCAAAGATCAAAACTGGAATTCTCTGAACCCATCCTTCGCCTCTAATCAGCATGTTGCTGTCTGTGGTAAGAGCTCTGAGATGCAGGTGAGATGGTTGCAGCAGCAGCACATCATAGAATCATAGAATGGTAAGGTTGGAAGGGACCTCAAGGATCATCTAGTTCCAGCCCCCTGCCATAGGCAGGGACACCTCCCACTAGTACAGGTTACTCAAGGCCTCATCCAGTCTGGCCTTGAACACCTCCAGGGAGGCAGCATCCATGACCTCCCTGGGCAACCTGTTCCAGTGCCTCACCACCCTCACTGGAAAGAACTTCCTCCTGACATCCAGTCTAAATCTCCCCTCTGCCAGTTTAAACCCATTGCCCCTTGTCCTGTCATTGCAGGACCTTGTAAATAATCCTTCCCCAGCCTTCCTGTAGGCCCATCCAGCTGCATCATACCTGCACAGGCTGCTCACAGGACTGTAAGCTGTTCTGATGTGAGCACTGCTCTAACTGTGTCATAGCTGTGGACAGCCATGGGCAGTAGCTTGTGGAGTAGATGTTGTGAATGATGTGTGCCCAGAGCAGCACCGCTGTGGTACGCACAGCAGCTGTCAGCACCATTCAAACCCTGCTGCAGTAGGTGTGCTCAGGGATGTCCAGCATTGGTAATTCCATTTCTAGGACACACTGGGGCCAGCTGCCTGGGACAGCAAATTGTGCACGAGCACTTAAGTGCAAAGCCTGCTCAGCTAACAGCATCCTCTAAGTTACTTACTGGTGTTTCTGGTGAGACAGTGCTGACTGCAGTTCCACTTCTTAGGGGAGATTCATACATCCATGCTGCAGGGTCTTGCTCCCCGTGGAATGCAGCATGAGACACATCTATGGTGCACCTCCTGGGACTATCACCTTGCCTTTCCTCTTCTCAGATTTGCTATGGAAAAGAGAGTTTGTTTCCTACACTCAGAGGAACAAGTTGGCCATTTGCTCCATAACTGATGAGTGCAGCTCACAAAAGGTACTGTCGCTGCTGATCTGAAATGCACACACAGCCTTTTCTGGAAGTGTCTTTACACCTGCCACATCCACAGGGATGGAAAGAGGCCAACCCATGGGTGCAGATGGAAAGGCGAGTTGCCCTCTCCCTGAGCTGCTAGAGGACTCCAGCCTGTGAGGAACCTCACAGTACCATCACCGTTGGGCATACACCCACTAGTGACAGGAAGCCTGCATCCTTGTTCAGTGTTAACTTAGATATGCTGTACCTCCATATCTTCCCCTGCATCTCAAGTGTTTCTTGGGGACTACAGGCCCCAGCCTCACAGGTAGTAGAGGACTCTAAATGAGCCAGTGTAGCAGAGAGCAGGGAGGAAGCCCACTGCCATGCTCTTAAGATTTGTAGAATATGCCCAGGACAGAATTTCAAGCTATGTGCCTGTCTCGTGGCTCTTGTTTATGGGAGAATACTGCAGGAAACACAAAGCCTTTCTTTTCCAATGCACTGCCATTTTATACAAAGAATTGGAGTCACAACCATGCACACAAAAGAAGCATTCCCCAAGTTAGAGGTAATATACTTGCCTATAATTAAAGCTCTATTAAAAAAAATTTCTCTGAAATCCTCTCCAAACCCTGTCGTTATGAACTCCTAGAAGAATGCGTTGCAGAGCTTTGAGGCAGTCACTTCAGTGCTCAGACCTAACGAGAGGAATGTGCACTCGATGGGAGACAAGAGTCAGGGCAGGGGATGCAGCCCTCCAAACACGATGCCTGTGTACACTTCTTTGTGCCACGGTCACTAATGCGTCGAGTGGCGATCGTGGGAGAAACTATTTGGCACAATTATTTTCTGCAAGCTTTCCAAGCCCTCTCTGTGTACTTTATATAACATATCAGCCTGCTTTTCACTTCACTTCAATGGTTTGATAAAGCTTGTTAAATATAAACTTGGCTTCTTTTTCATGGAGAGTTTTTCTAAGCTCTGAGTGAGCCAATACATCAACACTGCCATGTTCTCAAAGTTCATGAGCTAAGTCCTTCATAGATGTGTGAACGTGAGGAGGAACACTGAGTAAGTGCATAAGGCTGATTGCTTTTCAGCTCTTTCATCCTTTGGGAAAACAGTAGGACTTTCAACTTGCTTGCTAATTGCTAGGCTTGGAATATTGAGGGATGCTGTGCACGTCTGTCAGGTTAGTTGTAATTACAGAATCATCACTGGTTTGGTCCTACAAACCCGAAACAAAACAGCTTCATATTATTAGTAGCCATATTATTAGCAGCTGTTACTACTGACACAGTCCTCTGCCTTACAACAAGCACTGCATTCTTAGGCCATTCCACTCCACACAGTAATCATGACCAAGCTCTCCATTTATTAAAAACAACAACAAAAAAAGACACAGATTTTTTTCACTGACTAGTTGCGATTGGAAGTTAAATACCACTTCCAAAAAAAACCCCACAAGTGGTGGGAGCTCATGCAGAACTAACAGGAAATAGCTAAAAGCAAGAGTAGTCCAGAGGTCAGTCTGACTTGGCAAACAAGACTATGGCCTCTTTTACTCCAGGCAAGACTTTGATAGGTACTAAGCTAAGAAGGGGCAAGAGAGAGATACACTGTACCCTTTGATCTGGAACCTGTGATGTCCAGGATATGTTTCCTCAAACTCCACAGGCTCAAATTCTGGAGTCGGAATGATTTCAAGAAGGGCTTTGCTGGACTGCCCTATCCTCTGCAGTACCGTTTGTGTAAGAAGGAAGAGCTGGTGCTGGCATATGACCATTCTAAAGTCCGGTCTTGCATTTCTCAAGAAGTTACAAGGTTCATTAACTGTGACCTAAACCAAACACTCTATATGTTTCCAGAAGATTTTCTGAAGAGTAACCTGCCTGCCTTTCTGAGAGCAGCCGTTCAGAGGCTGCAGTGACAGCAGAGTTTCAGGGGAAGGCAGCTAAAGTCAACAGTGTTCAGAAGCTGGCACAGCAGACCTAGGGATAAAACAAGCTGGAAGATGACAGATGGTGTGACTTGTAACACTCCAAGATTTCATGATTTAGCTCTAGAGTACAAACAGGAAGAAAGTCCCTACCTTAAATGCCTCAATATTAAGACAAATCCATTTTACAGTGGCATTTGTCAGCCAGCTATTAAACTGAAGCTACTGTAGTATCAAGGAATAACAAAACCACATTCTTCTAAGGTTTTTTTCAACAGCTTTGAGGATCACATAACTGCATTAACTTCACTAAGAACTTCTCACTCACTGAAAAGGGGACTAGAAAGAGTCAATTTGTAATTTTTTTTTTACTAGTTGTTATGAGAAAAATCTCCTAATTCCAATCCTTTCAGCTCCACTAAGGGTTGAAAAGGAAAACTGCTGAACTTTCTTACTACAGATAAAGGATTTTGTCCTCACTTTCCTGATACATGGTGTCTTGCTTTGTCTTTAGGTTTGTTTTTCATGCTTGTCACCCAGACCTTGATGGTAGCAGAAAATCTTCAGTCTTATTGTGAAGTTCATTCTCTTTGTTAGAGAGTAAGAAAAAAAAGATCACAGAATTGCCAGGGTTGGAAAGGACCTCAAAGATCATGCAGTTCCAACTCCTCTACCATGGGCAGGGACACGTCACACTACATCAGGTTGCTCAGAGGCACATCCAGCCTGACCTTAACCTCCGGGGATGGGGTTTCTACAGCTTCCCTGGGGAATCTGTTCGAGTTTCTTACCACCCTCATGGTGAAGAACTTCTTCCTAACATTCAATCTAGTTTTGCTCTATTCCTCCTACTCCTGTCACTACCTGGCATCCTAAAAAGTCCTCCCCAGTTTTCTTGTAAGCCCCTTCAGATACTAGAAGCTCACATTAAGGTCTCCTCAGAGCCTTCTCTTCTCCAGACTGAACAACTCTCTCAAACAATTTGTCTCCATAGGAGAGGTGCTCCAGCCCTGCACGTCACTGTAATTTGTATCAGTCCTGAAACAGTTAAATATTAAGCCATTGCTGCATTCCTCCCTCACTGCCATCCCCCCATCCATATCAGAAGATTATCCTCAGTGCCAGATTCCACTGTCTGCATCTGACTAAGTGGTTCAAAGGCCAAGTGTAGGAATTCCATTTTGAAAAATAGTAATTTTTCTGTTCTCTGAAAAAGCAGCTCCCAAAGCCACTGCAGGCATTTTTAGGAAAGGGATAAAAACCATAACACCCCAAAATCTTTCAAAACCTTCAAAGGCATTTAAATAACAGTATCAACATTATCATTTGTGCTCTTTGTCACCACTAAACAGACCCATTTCACAGGTCCTCACAGAATTAACCAGGTTGGAAAAGACCTTTCAGATCATCCAGTCCAACCTATCACCTTCTAATTATTTAAACCATGGCACTGAGTGCCTCATCCAGTCTCCTTTTAAACACCCCCACGGATGGTGACTCCACCACCAGCCCATTCTAATGCCAATCACTTTCTGTGAAGAACTTCTTCCCAACATGCAGCCTAAACCTGCCCTGGTACAGCTTGAGGCTGTGTTCTCTTGTTCTGTCACTGGTTGCCTGGGAAAAGAGCCCAACCCCACCTGGCTATAACCTCCTTTCAAGGTAGTTGTCAAGAGCAATGAGGTCTCCCCTGAGCCTCCTCTTCTGCAGGCTGAGCAACCCCAGCTCCCTCAGCCACTCCTTGTAGGGTTGTGCTCCAGCCCCCTCACCAGCATTGTTGCCTTTCTCTGGACACGTTCGAGCACCTCAACATCTTTCTTAAACTGAGGGGCCCAGAACTGGACACAGTGCTCAAGGTGTGGCCTAACCAGCGCTCAGGGGCACAATGACCTCCTCAGCTGATTCCAAGTGGACCAGCACACTCAGGAGTGCTCTGAAGTGAAAGATGAGGACAAACAGAGCGTCAAGTAACAATGAAGTGAGAAAATAAGGAGCAACAAGTCACCAAGGAGAAGGTTAAAGAATGAAAAAGTACAATCTGAGAGATGCTTGCAGGAAACAAGTACCCTTGCTCAGGTTCACTTCCCCTCCTGCTATGGACCAATCCTAGACCACCAGTATGTTTGCAGGATTTTGACTAGGGCACTAGGACAACACCTGTCAGTCTACAGCACACCAACCACCTTTTTGCCATGGACTGCCCCATGGGAGTACCACTCCTTCAGATGCCTCAGCTGTCACCTTGTCCCTGAAAGGCTGGCTAAAGGCTCCACAGAGCCTGAGGGCAGCAAAAAGAAAGATGTCTGTGCATCACAAGATAACCTAGCTTCAACACTACTTTAAATATTGAGGTCTTTGGCAGATGCTAAATGCTGGAAGATCAGAATTGCGAGTGGTTTCTGGCTGCAGTGCTCTCTCTGTTAGGTTTTGCTCAGTAACAGTTGCTGGTGCTTGACCTGTTGTCCCTGATGTCATCCAGAGGGACCTGGACAGGCTGGAGAGGTGGGCCCAGGCCAATCTCATGAGATTCAACAAGGCCAAGTGTAAGGTCCTGCACCTGGGTAGGCACAATCCCAAGCACAAATCCAGGCTGGGTGGTGAATGGCTGGAGAGCAGCCCTGAGGAAAAGGACCTTGGAGTCTGGGTTGATGAAAAGCTCAACGTGAGCCTGCAGTGTGCACATGCAGCCCAGACAGCCAACCAAGTCCTGGGCTGCATCAAGAGAAGCGTGGCCAGC
>VWZE01007864.1:231730-287438 GCA_013396675.1 Eubucco bourcierii
TTAAACTGGCAGAGGGGAGATTTAGACTGGATGTTAGGAGGAAGTTCTTTACAGTGAGGGTGGTGAGGCACTGGAACAGGTTGCCCAGGGAGGTCGTGGATGCTGCCTCCCTGGAGGTGTTCAAGGCCAGATTGGATGAGGCCTTGAGTAACCTGTACTAGTGGGAGGTGTCCCTGCCTATGGCAGGGGGTTGGAACTAGATGATCCTTGAGGTCCCTTCCAACCTTACCATTCTATGATTCTATGATTCTGTGTATTGTGCACTGAAGCCTTTGAAGCTGTGTATGCATATCACAAACCTCAAAGCGTGGCAGCTGGCCTTAATAGTGGATAAACACTTAGCAGAGATCAACTTTCCTGTGTTTGTTGTATGTTCTGTAAAAGGTAAGCTTAAAGTCAGGAAACAACACTTCCCTACTTGCCAAATCTTGTACCTGAAGCACAGGTATAGAAAGCATTAGCTTCAAAATTGAGCCTCTAGGGACAATACAGGAAACCAACTGTAAATAATACAGATGATTGCTATTACTTCATGGAAACAGCTGAAAACTGCTCCTCTGCTAAGGAATTCCAGAGAATACTCGCAGGGCAAGACAGCCTGGGGGCTGCACTGCCACAGCCTAGAATCATTTCCACAGAATGCTATATTTTTAGCTATTGGTTCCAATTATATTAAGTCTGGGGAGTCTTCACTGTATTTCTTTTTAGAATTACATCTAAACATGTTTTTTGTATTTTAACTCTATTCTTTCAGATTTTTTAACAATATAGATTGTTTACAAAACAACCTTGAAAAAGCCAAAAGCATGCCTCTCTGAGTAGAAGAAAGATTTATCTGCCTAAAGCCTATGTTAGCTTCTATCTCTATTGTAAATTTATCAAACTGATTTACTGCAACAGATTAAATGCCAACAGGGAAAAAAAAAAAAAACAAAAAACATTTTCCACAATCAACGAAGTATTTCACTTCATCATGACCTAAGAGACCCCAAGAAGTTAGCACACAGATGCCAAAACAGCTGGAAAAAACTCCCATGTTGCTCATACACCTGCTCTGAGACAGCAAACCTTTCCTCCTCCTACACTGCTTCAGCAGCTTTACTGTAGATCAAGTTGAAGGAGAAGAGCTGATCCAGCACACTCTTCCCTCTCTCTAGCAGCAGAAGTGAAGACCGAATTAGGTGCTGAGTATTTCTTGGCAGAGAATGTGTAACTCTGCATGTGCCAGTAACGTCTTCTGTGCTGTGCACTAAAGCTGGCACATAAATGGTGCTGCAGCCTTCGAAGCAGGTCTCAAATGTGTTCATGCCATGGGAATCTTTACTACCTTAAACTTTTCATGTATCCATTTTCCACAGAGGCAGTCCAGGAAATTAGCCACTATAATACACAACTTTGCGATTGCTTTGTCATAAACAGCCAAGACTCTGAATTCATACAACAAAGTGACATAATGGAGTCTTTAAGTAATCAGACATGGTCCCATTTTTTTCCATTCTTAAAGCTAAGGAAATATGCTAAAAGCAAATCTTGACTCTTTGCAGTTTGAATTTGTTATCTATGAGTTATGTTTGATTTCAATGTTTTTCAATAAAACATCTTCCATTTTCCACAGCTTTCATCTGAAAGTGTCATTAAGCACTTGTACAGCACCACATACTCACCAATCATTTCAGTTAGAAAAAAAAATGACCTTTTTTTATTGAATTGACCCAGAACTTCCTCCACACATTTTTGTTTTAAGTCATAATTAATCATTTGTGTACCTTTACCAAATGAATTCTTTCGGTTTTGTGTCTCGGCTCTCACTAATAAAGCATTCCAAGAAAAAACTACCAGCACACTGATGGCATTCACCTCATTGCATCAACAGTTCTGATGAAATGAAAAGATATGTAAAATTACTTACTGAAGACATCTCCTCGGGGTTTCTGAGGATCTAGCTGTATCCTGTTGTCATCTGTAACTCCTTGGGAAGATGTAGTTTCAATGGGAACATGTAATGGCTCTTCAGTTGTTAGAGGATACCTTTGTGGTGGTAGTGTAGGTCTTAATGCTGTAGGCTGTGGTGGAGGTGGAGGTCTTGTCACTGGTCTTGTTGTCACTGGCACATATCTAGTGGTTGGCCTGGGTGTAGGTCGAGTTGTTGGCCGAGCTGTTGGCCTGGGTGTAGGTTGAGCTGTTGGTCTGGGCGTAGGTCGAGCTGTTGGCCAAGCTGTTGGCCTGGGCGTAGGTCGAGTTGTTGGCCAAGCTGTTGGCCTGGGCGTAGGTCGAGCTGTTGGCTTGGTCACTGGCCTTTCTGTAACAATAGCAAGTACATGTGGTGGTTTGAGAGGTTGCCTCATGCCTCCAACATCAGGAATCCTATTGGTTATACCACTGCCTCCCTTAGGCAGTGTGTTGTTGCCCTTGAATTTATGATATGGACCGGGTGGTTCAATCATAACATTAAGAATAACTGCAAAGAGAATCAAAATGGGACCTATATGGACATCTGAGTCTCTCTTTCTCTCCATTAACTTCTTCTCTTTCTCTCCATTAACTTAACAATATATTTCATTACAACATGGAGAGTCTTTGCTGAAATTATTTCTCTTCCTCTGAATAGTTCCACTAATAGAAACATGTTTTAGTATCAGCACTTCTGAATAATTGCATCCCTTTAGATACTATTTCTCATTGCAGTAGTTTACAGGTGATTTAGAATGACTTGAAGGCAAAGAGACTTCCATCCCCACCTCTTTCTCAGCAGTGGTAATACTTACATAAACCTTGCTGTTAGTAAAAAAACATGGACAGGAAGATGTGTATTATGGAGCTCTCTACACTGGACAAGTCTGCACTCAGGAACAGAGGTGAGTTTACTAAGACTCTGGCGTTGTGGTCATAGGTGGGCAGACAGGTACCTTTGGCTTAAGAAAGTTCTCTTTCAGACCACCCACTTCTAAAATTTTTTCCTTGTCACTAAGCATTAATAATTTTAAAGAGATTGAACTGAAGCCGACAGCTTTCATTTAGATCTTTACCTTTGCTAAACACAAGCAAACTAAGGAAATGGCATATTTTCAGCCTCCAGAAAAAGGAGGTGAACTGGACACCACCCACACCACAGTGACAGTACCTACAATACATCTGCCCCAGCATGTCATAAAGAAAGGACGACAAATTTCAGCTTAGTTTCACAAGGGGAGTTTCTGCAGACATGAACTGCAAAGATGCCTGCTTCATTATTTCTGATTTTCTGTTTGCTCACAAGCCTTCTGTATCTCGTGGGGGATCTTAACAGCCTCAGTAAGAACTCCAGTCACATATTTTGTGTGCAAGTGTTTCACATACAACAGAGCTAAAGTGAGGAGCTGCTGTTTGTTAAATACTGGACTGTTTGATGATGACAGGCAAAAAGGTGGTGCCACCTGTTCATCACTCTTCTTTGTTCTTCGAGGGATATTTAAATTTAAAGTACACCTTAGGACTGTGTCCCAGTACCTAGTGTGAAGTGCGTCCTTGTACAATTTGAGGCAGTCAAGTTGCGAGAGATCCACATCACCTTCCCATGACAGCTACAGCCAAACGAACATGTCTGCAGTGGAACTGCTCTTTAAGGAGATGAGTGAGTCACCCAAGACCAGAACCCATGGTCCTCCAGAAGATTCAGTGGATGTCATAGAGGTGTCCAATGTAGGGGAGCCCTAATGGCCTATTCTGTACCAAAGGGGATGGCTGCTTCTTGCAAGAGAGAGGCGAAGAAGAGGATTCTCCACCAGGGAATTCTTCCAAAGGAGTCCTCCCTCTACTGCTCATACCTGGGGAGCAGCAGGGAGCAGATGTGGCGAGTGGTTGAAATGGCACGGTGACAGGGTGTAGGTAACAACAGGGTCTTAGTAATATGTACTGTCTGCCCTGACCTATCCTGGTCCCTCAGTTCTCATCCTTAAGCAATCTCTAGAATGAAGCTGTGAACAGGGAGAGGTGAATTTCTTTCCAATTATGAAAATGTCTCAGGGAGAGGTATTTTTATCAAGGCATGCTAAGACTTGGAAAACTCTGACTATGCTCCCTGGCCTTTTATAAAGTATTAAAAATAGTTAAGAGAAGCTGAGCCTGTACCTCAAAACGTGCACATTCACACACGACAGGGGTCACACTGGCTTTCAGAGTGCTGTTACATACGTGTGCAGCTCGTTCCGTTGTCTCTGTACCCTTCTTTACACTTGCATTTGTAGGATCCCAGTGTATTGTAACATCGTGAGAAGCTGCCACACTGGTGCTGCCCAAGGGAACACTCATCCACGTCTGAAACAGAAAGAATCCTTTACAGCAAAGAGGCTTTTTTGCTTATCCCTGCAAAACCACAAACGTTTCTAGTTTTGAGAAAATTAATAAAACTGAGTTGCCAGTAAGATAAGGAAAGCAGACAGCCACAAATCAGTGTGGTGATGCAAACGTCAGGGTAAAAGGGACCAACGTGCAAGTCTGGTACCGCTCAGTTTGTGCCTTGATGTCAACTTCAGTGTTGTGCTCTGGGCAGACTGCACAAACCCAACAGAAGATCACAGTTTTCATAATCATCTCTTAAGGGTGACATAGGGAAATAAAAACAGAGTGTAGGAAAATGCATGTTCTTAATCACACAGGCAGTCAACTTTGTTCATAAAATGCTTCTTATGTCATGTCCAAATTACTTACCTCTTACATGGCATTTCCATGTTTTCTGCTAGTGATGAAAGCAAAAATCTCCAAATTGCAGTGCTCTCTAGATTTCCCTCCAAAATACAAACTTAAACATAAAGCAATGCCTCATTATCTCTTTTTTTTCTATGAAAGGATGACAACCAGTTGAGGCCTGGGAACATTGTTGTTGAAAGGCATATGCCAGCTACCTTCTAGCTTCATGTCCAGACAAAGACAGGTTATTTCCCAACCCCTGCCTTCTCCACCTCCTTCAGGAGAAGAAAAATTGGTCAGCCTGGGTGGGAAGGAGCTGGGGCGTGCTCAGCTCTAGCCACATTTCCTTATCTTACATCTTGCAGCATGCTCCAGAGCACACCTGCTTTACAGCTCAGGCACAGCTCATACACTGCTCCAAACCTACAACTGCCTGTGGGGACAAAAGCTTTGGAAAGAACTACTGAAGTCATCAGCTCTGCTTTCCCACTAGCTTCTACAGGAGAACCAATCACAAAAATGAGGGCCAAATACATGCTTTCTTCTTCGGTCCATTTCTATAACCCACTCTTTCCCAAAATACAAGTGCAGTGCAACCTAAACCAACCTGCTTGAAGATTTCAGCCCCAAGAAGCAAAGATTCCTCTTTAAACCTTAATTTAAACCTTTTAGGACGTGCAGCTTTATGACACGCACACGAGAAGTAAGTTGTTCTTACCATGGCATTGGTATTTGCCTCCGATGTACATTAGATCGAAGCCTTGATGACACCTGCAGATGTAGCTTCCAAAAGTATTGACACAGTGCCTAAATCGTGGGCAGATAACCCTCCCGGTAGCACATTCATCAATATCTGTGGAGAGAAATGAACTGCATCACTCCCAAGAGCAGCTCAAACACAATCTGTAGTGTTTTCACACAGTGAAAAACTAAAGACTAACCAAAGTATTTTTGATCCTTACGGCTACAAACTGGTCAGTCAGCATTAACATATGAGCACTTCTGTCTGTGTCATCTCAGTTCAGCTCTTGGTCCCTTATTTTTACACCTCCTGTGCCAGATGCCTTTACAACACTGAGTGACAAGAGACACACTGGCAAAACTTGTATGGCTATTGAAGGGCAGGTATAGAGTTCTGCACCTGTGAAAGAACAACCTCAGGTTATCAGTATAGGTTGAGGACTGACCTACTGGAAAGCAGTGAAGGGGAAAAGGACCTGGGAGTCCTAGTGGATGGAAGGTTGACCACAAGCCAGCAATGCACTCTTGTGGCCAGGAGGGCCAATGCCACTCTGGGATGTGTTAGAAGGGCTGTGGCTAGTAGGTCGGGAGAGGTTCTCCTCCCTCTCTACTCTGCCCTGGTGAGGCCACATCTGGAATATTGTGTGCAGTTCTGGGCCCCTCAGTTCAAGGAGGACAGAAAACTGCTTGAGAGAGTCCAACACAGAGCCACAAGGATGCTTAAGGGAGTGGAACATCTTCCTTATGAAGAAAGGCTGAGGAGCTGGGGCTTTTTAGCTTGGAGAGGGGGAGCCTGAGGGGTAACCTCATTCATATCTATAACTATGTGAAGGGAGAGTGCCAAGAGGATGGAGCCAGGTTCTACTTGGTGATGCCCAATGACAGGACAAGGGGCAATGGGTGGAAGCTGAGGCATAGGAAGTTCCATGTAAACATGAGGAAAATTTTTTCACTGCGAGGGTAATGGAAGGTTGCAAGAGACTGCCCAGGGAGGGTGTGGAGTTTCCCTCTCCAGAGATACTCAAAAGCTGCCTGGAAGCAATCCTGGGTGATCTGGTATAGGTCAGCTGAGTTCAGGCTGAGACACAAAAGCCGTCTGGGCTACCATTCACTTTGTAGCCCTTGGACACCATGCTGCAGCTTGCTGAGTGTTTGAACCCTAATCCCTCACTGAGGCAGAGGCCTGCCATGCACAGCTGCCTCTGATGCACGCCGTT
The DNA here is from genome assembly GCA_013396675.1 of Eubucco bourcierii. Lineage (NCBI taxonomy): Eukaryota > Metazoa > Chordata > Aves > Piciformes > Ramphastidae > Eubucco > Eubucco bourcierii. The sequence continues at coordinate 238,354 of VWZE01007864.1, forward strand.
CCTGACACTTGTTGGTTATCTACCGGGCTCAGTTCAAGCCTTTGCTCTACAGCTCTATCAGGCTCTTGATCTATGGGAAAGCAAGATTTTGCTCTCCCTGCAATTTGCTTCCAAAAGAGCACTTCAGCTGCAGGTGTCAAGAGTGCAAAACAAAGCCAAGTGATTCATGCCCTGCTGGTTGTGAAAGAGGCCTGACCAAGGCTGAGAGAAGCCCAAGTCTCTTGCAAAGCACAGCAAAAAATGTTACCATAGGATTGCTGGTTAGCTAAGACAGCCACCTAAAGAGGGGAGATGGAGCTTCCAATTCTCTGAGCTGTGTTTCCCACAACCAAAAGAAGTGACTTAAAAGTCATGAATTACTGGCTGGCTGGGCTCTCCCAGTAGCTCCTGCTGGCACAGTCCCACTCTGCATGAATTACTGAGGACAGCAAGGATTCAGCCCCTCAGCTCCCACACTCCTGGCCCATCAGACTGCTCCAAAATAACAGCTCTACTTTATGTTCAGATGGGAGCATTTCTACAGTGCCACAATAAAGGCCTGAATGTGAAAGCAACAAAGCAAGTACTGGGAACCTCTCTACATGCCTGAATTTCTCTATAAATCTGCCTCTTGGTTTGAATCTGTTGAAGCTTTAGACTTTGAGTGCATTATTAACAGTTTAACAAGTTCCACTGTGTTCCTAACTGTTATTTCACTTACAAGCCATAATTTTATGCCCTTTATTAGTGCGTTGTTTCAAGGTTGCAGATTTCAGACTCGATTAGGAGGAGTTAGTTGGAGTTCTTTGTTATTTTTATCTTTAAATCACAACTTCAAAAGCAATTCAGTAAGAAAAAGATTCCCTACTGACTACACCTCATCATAGCATGGATTATGTTAAAACCTCAGGTAGCTTGTCCTGCCTCTCCCTCTGCACATATTCACGTTTTTGCAGATTTCCCTAAGTAAGAAGTATTTGAGGTGATGAGAGCACCACAGTGGTACTGATCCATTTTCTAGGCATTTAGACATCCTGATGACAGGACTGAATTGCTAAACAATACACTGCTGAACAATGAATGCTGCTTCCATTCAATAAGAGAGGTAGACAAGTGACTGTCACTGGTGGGAAAACCACTTTTCAATCATTAGCTAGAAGTGGTGCTGTCAATATGCTAGAGGAATGTGACATCATCAAGAAAGATCTGGACAGGCTGGAGAGGTGGGGCCAGGTGAACCTCTTGAGATTTGACAAGAGTCAGTGCAGGGTTCTGCACCTGGGTTAGAACAGTCCTCATTAACAATACAGGCTGAGGGATGAGATGATAGAAAGCAGTGCTGCAGAAAAGGACTTGGGGCTGCTGATGGATGAGAAGCTGGACTTGAGCAGACAGTGTGAACTTGCAGCCCAGAAGACAAATCAGACCCTAGACTGCTTCAAAAGCAGCATGGCCAGCAGATGCAAAAAGGTGATTCTGCCACTTTGCTCTGCTCTGGTGACACCTCACCTGAAGTACTGTGTCCAGGTCTGGAGCCCTCAACACAAGGAGGACGTGGACCTGATGGATCCGAAGGAGGGCCACGAAATGGTCAGTGAGCAGGAATACCTCTCCTACAAGAACAGACTGAGGGATCTGGGGTTGTTCATCTTAGAGAAAAAAAAGCACGGGGGAAACCTAACAGCGATTTTCCAGTACCTGAAGGGGACCTACACAAGGCTGGAGAGGGACTCTTTACAAAGGCCTGAAGCGAGAGGGTGAGGGGCAATGGTTTGAAATTGCAGAAAAGGAGATTCAAACTGGATGTTAGCAACAAGTTCTTTACCACAGGGGTGGTGGAACACTGGAACAGGTTGCCCTGGGAAGGAAGTTGAGGCCCTATCCCTGAAGAAACTCAAGGTCAGGCTTAACAAGGTTCTGAGCAACCTGATGTAGAGAAGGATGTCCCTGCTCACTGCAGGAGAGTTGGACTAGATGACCTTTGGAGGCCACTTCCAACCCAAACTATTCTATGATTCCATGGGAGTGCTTATGAGCAGTTTCCTACAGTGCAGTGACTGTGGCTTCTTCCAAGTCCATGGGCCCATGTCAGTTCACACCTGGGCCCAAAGGTTGTTTGCCTTCCTATGAAAACCAAGGTGTGAAGGGGTGATTTGTGTTCTGATCTTAGCCTGGTCTGCCATGTTGGTGCATGCCCAGACTTTGCCAGGTCACAGAGCTGCTCCAGAAGCAGAGAAGAGACAGCATCTAACGCATGGGATGCTCAGTCTTCAACTGAAAAGCGGAATTACAAACCTGTGCTTTCTCTCCTGCTATGTGACCACATTACCAACTTAAACACTAAACGACTAATAAAACTGATGAAAAAAAGTTTACAAGCCCATATTCTCAAGTTTCTGCACACAGGCAAGACAACTAGAAAGAATTTTACAGTGAAAATAATTATTTTCCATCCTCAAATAATTTCAGACCTCCTGATGCTGAAATGTGTATACTGCCAACGTCTTAAAATGAAAATCCTACTCCAAAAAAAAAAAGCTGACAATACTGTTTGATTTATTGAGTCAACAGCCATTAATCAATTAATTAGTCAATCTGTATTTTTACTAAATACTTTGCTGGATTCTTTTTCAACTTGTTGTATTGTAGTTTATATGATTTACCTTCACAGCCAAACTGATTGGTGGCTGGAAAGAACACTGTGACAGAAGAACGAGCAGCATGGGTTAAACTAAGAACAGAATAATGCCTAAAGGAATTTCCACCTGTGCTGAAAATAAACATTACATTCCCAGCTGTCTTTCAAGCTTTCCTCAAATGAGGATTTCACGAGCTGCAGCCAATGCACACTTCAATGTTTTTTACCACCATCTATGCTTCTATTTGTACTGCAGCCTCCCCAGCAGTGACAGGCTTGCAGCCATGAAGAAAAGGCAGAGTCTTAGCCCCAAACAACTTCATTTCTTGCTGGTATTTACTGGTATTAGTACAACTCAAACTTGATAATGAAGTAACAAAAAAGATGCATGTCCCTTCCAACCTTACTATTCTATGATTCTATGCAAGATGCATCTTGCCAATAAAGGGGAGTAATCATGTTATGACCCATGAAGGACAAATATCTCTTGCTGTGAATGCTTTGCCTGTATTGTACAAGACTACACTGAAATTTTTGTGGAACGTGTTGAAAATAGGTTATGACACCAGTCTGAATGAAGCCCACTCAACTGAAATGTGGGTGCACAGTTTGTTCTTCTAGAAAATTACACCTGAGAAGTGAAAGTGCTTCGTATTACTGGTTCCAACGCTAGACTTCAGCATTAAAACTGCACTTATTTCAAAGCATGAAGCTTGCCTGAATATAAAAATGCACACCTGGAGAATCTTGCAAGTATTTTTCTAGTAAACTCCTGTACTTCCTTAAAACTATACTTAAAAACCATTTGTCTCACTCTCCCAAAGACCCCTGTCTGCCATGTTCTCTGCAGTATGATTAATTGCCATTCAATCCCTTCAGCACGTGACAACAGTGGGTTTCTTACTCCTGTCCTGCCCATTCTTTTGCATACATAGACATGCCAAAGACATGCTTTAGAAAGCCACTGGCTCAGAGCTGAGCCTGCTGCTCACATTGGACAATCTAGAATTTGTCCCTTGCCCTGTCAACCAAATCTTGGTCAGCATGGGTCGGGCACTTGGAGAACTACCTCCCCTGCAGAGAGCCAAGATACCCAAATGCATAATTAGGACATGCACATTCTCTTACGTTCTTTCAGTGCAACTGTTGCTACAGTTTAGAAGTATAGCACTGCACAGGATATCAATAATAAAAATCACCAAAGCATCGTACCCAGTTGGGACACATAGCTAATGACTAATGAAATCACACATCACACTGTTCTCCAGGCGACACCAGAGTGTGGCACAACTCAGTCTGATTAACTGTAAGCACCTCTTCCGCGTTCATGAACATGGGAACAAAACAACTGACTTCTGCACACTCTGAATTCCTGAGTTTATTTTAACCTGCAGTTCTCACAGTATGGAAGGAGGGCTATAGCTTTTACCCCCATTAATATCAGGAGTATGCACAGCCCTTCACCTTGTTCCAGTATCATCTCAATGATTTGAGCAAATTAGTCCCTGATCCTAGGGACCACCTTGCTGGATCTGAGGGAGAGTTGACCTTTCCATTTCATTTTTTATGCAGGCAGGTATTTTCCAGTCTCTGTTAGCAATCATTTAAAAACACCATGTAACAGGAATCTAAGGGCCAAGGGCTTAGATGCCAAGCAGCCCATGCAAGTTTTAAATAGACTCATAGAATGATTTGTGTTGGAAGGGACCTTTAGTTGATGAAGCTTGCAGGACTGGAGGAACATACTGAATCTCTGACAGAGACTACTAGAGAGCACCTAAACAACATTCCTACTCCAGTCCTCATCAGTAAAGTCTTTAAAGGGCACAGATGATGCATTCTGAATGCTTCTTATAAACTCTTCTGAACTGCATTCAGTGCAATGACAAAAAACATTTCGGATCAGCAAATAAATGAATACATGAAGTCTACAACTGACCACCTACCTATGCAAGTCCTGCCATCAGGCCCTAGCTGCAGTCCTGGAGAGGGACAGCGGCAGCGAACTTCCCCTTTCAGCACATCACATCCATACTGACAGTTTGCCATCGAGCAAGAAAGGGCATCTAGGGGAAATTAATGCAACATATTTAGATGAAGAATCTCAGCAGTACCTCAAAATTATTAAACAACTCTAGGGAATTAAAATGTCTTACAGTGATGACGGAAGTGGGAAAATGCTTGTTGAATTTGACAGGTATCCATTCATGCTTTAAAGAGCAAATGCATATGCAGGAGAGTTTTGCTTTTCACATAAGAAAAAAAACCAAACACAAACACACCTAAAAGAACAAAAACCCCCAACCCAACCAACTACACAGGAAAAAAAAAAAAAACCAAACTAAACAAACCCACCCCACAAAATCAAATAAACCAACCCCTGGCAAACAAAAAATAAACAAACCAAAAGCCTACCAGAAGTATAGTAATCTGTGTCATAGAATGCAACCCCTATGAGGAATATCAAAGCCCAGTATGTATTATAAGCTCTCCTGGACAATGTTGCCATTTTAGAATAGGAGCATCTTTAATTAAAGATAATTTCTCTCCCTTTCTCTGTGTCCAGACACTCAAAATATCCACTTCTATGGGACCAAATAGGAATCTGATCTCCAGAGAGATGACAGCACAATTTTGTACCACTCAAACAACCAATATCTTCGGCTTTAATGATTTTATACTCCTAAGGACATAACAGAGCAACTGCAGGTGTCTCACTGCAATGAAAACAACAAGCACTTGCCCTTGAAGGCAAATTAACAGTGTTTACAGCACTGAAGAATGCTTCAGGGGAAGCTTGTAATAAAACTAATAAAACCAAAATATTTGCTCTTGTTTTGTACAGCCTAATTTCATTAGGAAAAAGAATTTCATCTTGTGCAACTGCCTGATTTCCAACAAGATTAATCTTTTGCTTTGGGACTTATCTTCATTTCATTACAGTTTCCCAGGAGAACTCAAGCAGGGATTTTGAGGAGCTTGGTAAAAAGGAAAAAAAAAAAAAAGCAAGCAGGAAGCCTTGCCGTACTCGAGCAGGTTCCATCTGGCATGAGCATGTAGCCATTCAGGCAGTAGCACTTGTAGCTGCCATAGGTGTTCATACAGCGGTGCTTGCATGGCCGCGGCTTCAGCCCACACTCATTCAGATCTGAGGTGAAGGGCACAGGGGAAGGAGGTGGGGAAAGAAAACAGACAAATATGTGTGAACAAACTACTCTTTCAAGTTCCTGGAGAAAGAAGGAAAAACGTGGCAATTAGCTTTTCATACACAACCCAGCTGATAGCAAGTGTGCAGAAGGGCTGGCAGGAAGCACTGCTCACCCTTCCCGCCCAGGGCTGTCTTTTTGGCTGTTTCACAGATCTCCTTTCAGACGTGACAGCATTACCATTAAATTAACTGCCAACAGACACTTCATTAGGGAAGGCACAAGCTCTGGCTGCCCACCTCTTGACACTATTCATGTTGATGCCATGTTCAGGACCAGCCAGAGCTCTGGAGGAGGAGGAAGAAAGCAAATGTCACTGCTGCAATCACTATCAGTGCTTCTGATAGCAATTCAGTGAGTCACCATCATGCTGCAAAATTAGTCGCACAGAAAGGTAGACAAGCCAAAGCTACTCTCCTTTGCACAATCTCCCAGATAAAATGTATTCCTTATCATCTAGAAGACACTGGGAAAACAACAGTATCTGACATCAGTGGTATTTGTCAAGGACTATCCATGAAGACTACTATTTCAAATTCACAATTCAATACATAATTCATGGCTAAAACAAAAAATACTCAGCCTACAATTTTCATATTGATGAACATGGGTTCTAACGAGTAAATGTTGAATGAGTATTTCCTTTGGAATTCTCTTCCAAAAACATGTGTTGCATGGTAGCAGGTTGGAACTAGATGATCTTTGAGGTCTCTTCCAACCTTACCATTCTATGATTTATCTGGGTGGATTAGAATAATCTCTCAGTTATTTGTGTACTGAGGAGTAAAAACAACAATAAAGGTGAAAAAAATAAAGCTATTAATCAATCCATCCACGAAGTACTTAAACAACTGAGTTACAACCTTTAGTCCAAGTATTACACAATGCTGTCTGGAGGTCTGTTACAGTAAGAGCCACTGTTAATTCCAGGAACTTCTCTAAGAGCCATCTCCACAATTAATCACATTCTCATCAAAACTCTCAACTCACACAGCAGCAAAGCACACCTTGGAGCTTGCACCAAGAGGCAGACACACAGCTACTTTATAAAATGCCAGCTGAGAAGGAGCCCTGTGCTTTCTGCGGGCACCATGTGAAGGCTTAGAGTTAAGACATTAAAACTAAAAGCAAAATACACCTCTGTTGAGAAACAAGTCAGCAGTTCCTAACAGTGTTTATCATTAAATCTGTTATCTTCTGACCTACTTTGTTTTCCCCTACCTGGGGTCAAGGAAGCTTGAGGGTCTCTCTGCCTCTCCCCAGCATCTTTCCCCTAACTGATGTAGGATAAGACCATTTTTGCTTCAGTTTCCAAAGCCTCAGGAAGAGCAGCATGTTTAGGGATGAGAATGTTTCCTGCTCCCCTCTGCTGTGAGGTGGTAGTGGTAAGGGACATCATTTTACTCTCTTCCTGCAAAAGGCTGAACCAAAAGTTTCTAGGAAGCCTGAAGGGAAGCATTTGCTCCTAGAGTGGCAAGGAAGACCAAGTGAGTGCAGGATGGACTTTAGTAAGGAAAGTCACCAAAATAAGGGCTGGACCTGTGCCTGACAAACAAGGAATGATGACCATCTCTACAGCCTTCCTGCAGCCCATGAGCTGCAGAAAGCACATCCCTTTCCAACTCTCTCACCCATTTGGAGCTGCTAGAAGAACATGCATCTCCCAGCAGGCCCTAATGACACCATCACAAAAGCATACCTGCTGGCTTTGAGAGAAACAGCTGTAGAAGAGAGGTACATTTCCCACCAGGGAAGCAAGACCTACAGAGAAGAGTTGTGACTATTGATAGAGTACATGTCAAACAGAAAAGCAGTAGATGATTAGGCTTAGAGGGTAAGGGTAAGTTTTCATAGTGAAAATAATTATGTAAAAAAATTTACCTAAAAAAAGCTCAATAATAGACACATAAAAGCTCACATTTTGGGAGGCAAACTTCTCTGGGTAGCATGAAAAGCTGTTTTTTTTACTTTCTTATGTAAAGCTTATCACAATATGCAGCTCCTGACAAACCTTATAGCTGTATTTACTTATTTATTATACATGCAACATCTCTGTTCAAAAAGTCCTTGTTAAGTTAAAAACTTCTTTCAGAGTTTGACTTAAGTTCATTAAAACATCCCCGCAGAGTTTGACTTAAGTTCATTAAAACAACACCATTGACTATACTGAGATGCACAGACAATAATCATTTGGAAGTAAGAGAAGTTCTGTAAGTCAGCAACATCTGTATTCTTCCTTTATGTAAAAAAAACAAAAAACAAAAACACCCCATCCCTTTATAACAGAGCTGAGTACAAAATAGTTAACTATAAGTAGGGACATAGAATCAACCAGGTTGGAAGAGACCTCCAAGATCATCCAGTCCAGCCTATCACCCATCCCTATCAACTACATCCATGGCACTAAGTGCCTCATCCAGTCTTTTCTTGACCACCTCCAGGGACAGTAACTCCACCACCTCCCTGGGCAGCCCATACGTATAGAAACTGACAGCAGGACTTTATAGCAGCGCCTATGCTCACTGCAATGTTGACATCTCACTGCAGCTCAGCTCCTAATTTCAGATACTCCTGAAGACTTTACCCTTAAGAGCTGTCTCACATTTACTTCCAGAGCTACAACCACAGATCCAAAGCTGAAAATGATAGTTTATGACTCATCTCAGTTTACCATCTTTAATAATGTTTAGGTTACATCAAGAGCCTTAAATAATGGCATCTCACTAGAGGACTCAATACTACACCTCCACTTGGTAGAAAACACTCTTGCCACAGAAATGAAAGCTTTGGTACTGGCAAATAGACAGCTATTAGCAATACACTTTGAGAATAACCTGATCTTAAAAAGTAGGTGAAATCAGCCAACTCTATTATGATTTCACACCACACACCTTCCACTTGTGAAATCTTGACTAAATTACTTCCCTTGTCTTTGCTTCTCTTTCTGCCTGTGAGCAAATGCTGTCAACATCAACTTTTTATTCACACCTTAATAAACATGCTGAAAGCAAAATGCCTGTGCCTTGAAAATGTCAGAATTTTTTAACCTTGGCTGATGTGACAGGAAGGTCATAAGGCAGCAGAAAGGGGCTGTTCACACAACTCCACTTAAACCTAAACCTCATGTGTCAGGGGTTTTCACTTTTGCCTTCCAAATTAGTTATTGGGAGAAAGAGAAGCAGATAGGATTCTGTTGTCTAGGGAAACAAGTACTGCCTGTGGCTGCTGAAGAGGGAAGCCAGCCTGCCAACAGGCTGGGTGTGTTTGAGCATGCTGCTCAGCCCATATTATTTTCTAAAAAAACTTTTCTTCTTTTCCCCAGTGCACACGGGCACATACTCAGAAACTACATGACGAGCACCAAGTAGTTTCCTAGGAGACACATTGTATAATGATTGTCAGATCCTACTGGTTGCACACAAAGGCCTGTGTGAATATGCCGATAGGTCTCTTAATACACCTTCATGCACCCATAATCTCTAACAAGGTGCTTCCTTAAGAAGAGTCTGGATGTACTGCACATGGACTAGGGGGCACTAAACCAGTCCTGCTATTTCTGTGCTCTGTGTGTTGTTCCTTAGGTCTATTTTAAAAGGAACACCTTCACTCTAATGTTAGCAATCATAATATCAGCTGTAGCAACACACTTCTTGAACAAATGCTGGTTACTTATCAATTCTGCATTTCAAGCAACATCTATACACATCTCAGCATAAATGTCTATACACAAAAAGAGAAGAAATCAGCAGTAACTTCCAAAAGAAAATTGAAAACTAAAACATATGAACTCAAAGAGTAATAAAAATAACACTTAAACATTATTTTTCTTTTTAATAAAATACCATTCATTCATTTTAGTTTGCTTCTAATCTCACACTGGAGTTTAAAATATAAAGGCCAACAAAGAAGGTCCACAAATCCCTTTAATTTCTATGTGGGAATGTCTACTGACTCTCCTGCATTTGTGAATGTCATTGTTCAGGCACTGAAATTCCCATTTTGCCTATAATTGTACAATTAGTGCAAAAGCAGCATTCTTAATTTCAAAATAACTTAAGGCACTACTGTATGCAGCTTGACAGACTGACAGTTTCAAGTGCTACAGAAGCAGAGCTGAAACAGACATGGAGGCTGCTGAGCAGAAGTATTTTATTTTTAAATAAATTAAACAAAACTGTGAATGCAAGGAAAGGACAAGAATGCCACAATGGCAAATCCAGATGTGACTTGTTTGAGCATTGTGTAGCACCACACAGGATCTTGAATGATGATGGACTTCAGTGCACAGTTAACAATGGGGCACTTATTCCTAGGAAGATGTTATTCACACACTGCTTTCTTCTTTAATTAGCTCCTGCAGAAGACTCCAGCAGTCAGACCTTTTATTCATTTCTTTTGCATATTAGCTGACTTGAATCAGGCCACACACAGAGGTCAACTATTCCATACCAAATTTACTCAGAATTTGACAACAGAAAAGTAGGGACCAGAAACCAACTGGTTTCTGATACAGAAACAAAAATCCAACTGCCATCACCACACTACAAACAGTAGATCAGCTTTCATTTCTACCAACAACCATCACATTACCATGGCAAACTCATGACAGATTTGTGTCACCCTAAGAGAGTTCTGTTCCTATCACTTAGTCTGAACAATCAACAGCTGCCAAAGGCAGAAGTTAACAAAGCTCACTTTCTTCAGTTTCCAGCCAGTTTTATCTTTACTTAACCTTATCGACAATTTCCATCGCTCCCACAAAGAAACTCAGAGTCACACAAAAAGTGCTTGCCCTGAGAAAAGAGCACAGGAAAGAAAAAAAACACAAGTTACAACCAGGAGTATGGTGGAGAACCAAGCCAGAATCAAGTCCAGGCACACAGCACCAAGGAAATACTATCAATTATTTGCTCTGCATGCTAATCATGCTGCAGGTTCAGCTTTTGCATGACAGCCAACGGTCTATCAAGCCTTCAACCCCTTGGCAAGAACTACTGTTTCAAGCTGTGCAGGTAGAAGGAGCACACCACCTGAAATCCAGGCCCATCTCACCCCTTGATGCTGTATTTCTTGCATGATGATCCAGAAGGCGAAAAGGAAGTGCTTTGCTGCTCTGACCAAGTGGACCTGTATATAGTTGCTCCTCTTCACAGAATGGGAAGAAGGTATAATCAAAAATTGAATCACCATACCTTTGCAATATACATCACTTCACCATCTAAATATAAATTAATACATTTAAAGTCTCTCTCTCTCTGTCTCTCTCTGTCTCTCTCTCTCTATACATATATATATATATATATATCTGTCTCAAAGGGTGACCAAAATTGCATTACCAAAAAAGAAATAAATCAGCAAACTTTACATTGCCTTCCTGGAACAAGTAAAGCAAGAGCATATCAAGTTACAGAAAAGTGGCTTTTCACATTCTTTGCCTAAAGATAATCTTTCCCAGCCACATGAAATTAACTTGCATATGATTTAGATGGCTGGCCAAACCCACAAGCTCTCAACTGTATTTTTCTGTGGATATAGGTCTTATTGAAGAGCAGGTATCAATCTTCTGATGAACACGTTCTAAAAGAAGTATTAGTTCAAGTTTTTAGAGAGCTGGCACAGGGTACTTTCCAGTTGCTCAGCTTTTTTCTTGACTGCTTACAGTGGTAAACTTCGGATCAAAAATCTAGAATGGAAACACTAAGCTACTCAAGAAGTTTGACTACTCTGAGGGTTCACATTCCTGCAAAGGAAGGTTTGGGAGGGACTATTTACAGGGTCTTGCAATGACAGGACTAGGGGCAATGGGTTTAAACTGGCAGAGGGAAGATTTAGACTGGATGTTAGAAGGAAGTTATTTACAGTGAGGGTGGTAAGGAACTGGAACAGGTTGCCCAGGAAGGCTGTGGCTGCTCCCTCCCTGGAGATGTTCAAGGCCAGGTTGGACGATGCCTTGAGTAACCTGTACTAGTGGGAGTTGTCCCTGCCTGTGGCAGGGGGTTGGAACTAGATGATCCTTCAGGTCAATTCCAACCTTACCATTCTATGATTCTATGAAAGTTGCTGCAATTTAATTGATGATAGCAACATACTAGAAGTAGTAGAAGCTAATCCTAAATTCTGAGTGACCTAAAGTGAGATCTAGATTGCCACTAGAAATGGACAAACATCCAAGCACCATCACACAGGCAGTGTTCAACAGTCCTGCAGTAAGGCTGGGTTCTTCTCTTGGATTGGTGCCTGGAATACAGCTTGAATCACAGGGTCCATGAACAGATGAGTTGTAAAGCCTGTTTATTAGCCTGCCTGTACTCAAAGAATGCTTTTCACCAAGAAGTTGATCATACTTAGCAGTGCAGCACTATTCACACATCTTAGAAAGACTTCCATAATTTCTTCTGTCAGCACTATTAATTTCTCTTATTACCAACTACTACTCCAGAACAGAAATGAGAAACACATCCTCTGGAGTGAATGGGACAAGTGCTGTATTAAGGTTAAAATAACACAGGTCACACTTATTCTGTGCAATCTGAATTTTTCCCCAGCAAAAACAGTCTCCAGCCATGATGCACTTTCAGGTCCCATCCTAACATGGAATCAGCATATGGCAGGAACAGACACCCTGACCCCAGGAACAGCTCAAGCGCCTCACCATATAATGGAATAGGTACAGGTTACAGTCACCTGAACTGTGTACATCTGGGACATCACAGCCAGCAGAATCTCAGAAACCTCATGCACACCTGCCATGGCAACTCTGCCATCAATGTCAAAAGCATTTGATGAATACCTCCCAAAATATTTCCTGTAATCATTTATCATCATTCCCTACCCCCCCTTCCTTCTTCCTTCCTTTTAGTGGAAAGCAAATAGATTAGTTCAATACTGCAGCTTTCAAAAATATTCACACCACTCTTTTGATGTTGTTAATACAGAAAATGTTATGTTTACATTTGACATGTGAACTCCTAGTTCACAGCACTGTTTTCTAAAAAAGGTTCAGACTGAGCTAAACAGGTGTGGAATAACAAAATCATAACAACCCATCCAGAGGAGGGCCACAAAGCTGGAATGCCTCTCCTAGAGGGACAGGCTGAGGGAGCTGGGGTTGTTCAGGATGGAGAAGAACAGGTTCCAGAGATCTAATAGCAACCTTTCAGTACCTGATGGGGGCCTCCAAGAAAGCTGGAGAGGGACACTTTACAAAGGCCTGAAGCGATAGGACAAGGGGTAATGGTTTGAAATTGCAGAAAAAGAGATTTAGATTGGACGTTAGGAACAAGTTCTTTACCACGAGGGCGGTGGAACACTGGAACAGGTTGCCCAGGGAGGTAGCTGAGGACCCATTTCTCAAGAAATTCAAGATCAGGCTCAACAAGGCTCTGAGCAACCTGGTGTAGTGGAGGATGTCTCTGCTCATTCCAGAGTAGTTGGGCTAGATGACCTTTGGAGGTCCCTTCCAACCCAAACCATTCTATGATAGAATAAATGAAGCTTAAAACAGAACTGAAAAAACCAATGTTCATTTCCATACCATTTTGGGAAGCGTTAGTAAATCTGAAAACATCTATTTTAAAAGAAAATAACTCACTCTAAAATCAACAAGCCAAAAGAAGTTGGGCAAACCTCATGATACATTTCTGAACAACAACAAGTTCTAAACTTCACACTTTTCTACCCTACTTCCTCAGCACTCTCAGAAAGCATACAAACTTTTTAAGTAGGCTGGAAAAGAGAACAGTCTCATTGAGATGTCTTTGTGAACATGTCTTAGGCATCAAAATCTGATAAATCATGTGTCACAGTGGTTGTATACTCTATGATCTTTATACCACTGTGTGTTTTCAAGATAATTTTTGGAGAAACCTCACAATGAAACTACTGATAGTTCACTAACATGTTTCCAGCCCTCCAGTATGTGTTACAGTTTATTGCTACCTAGCTACTTCAGGATTAGAATCAAAAAACAAGAGCACATGAATGAAAATTGGTTTAGCAAGTATTATTTCACTATCCAAAACTGAATTTTGTGATTTTAGGACATAACATTCTGGACCACAGCATCTAATTCATTTGATCCAGATCCAGCAGAGTATGTAAACACACACTTTCCATTAATCTCACTGACCTCATCTGAACAAAAGCAATGCTTCCCCTGCGTTGCCACACTGCAGATGTCCTTCTCTCTACCACTGTGACTCCAAATATCAGAATAGCACAGCAGTAATGGACCTGGAATGAGTTAATCTCCCTATAAATGCAAATGACATACAGAGCATTTGAGGGGGGAGAGGGAAATTCTCTTTCTTGGGCTTCACTTCCTTACCTTGGTTGCAGGTTTTTCCAGTGTATCCTGGGTGGCACTTACACTTGTTTGGCCCAATGCATTCACCATGTTTGCATCCTGGTTGGCATATAGCTGCAAAAGAAAAGAACATTCCTTATTCTTCCACTTTGGTTACAGTTGTCAGTGCTTTATTTTAAAACAAATGGCAAGGACCCAACAAACAGCAGCATTTAATGTTAGTCCCTTCAGCATCATTACATACTTCAGCTGCCACTGTCCAAACATCAGGTGCACTTGCAAAAACAACCACCACTCCATTACATGTGGGAAGAGTGAGATACTTGTCAGTGGCCCCTTTTTGTACAACACTACATCATGATGTTTCTGCACATTAAACCCTTTTGGTACTTAAGCAGCAAGTAGGCACTGGGTCTTCACTGGGTCTTCTTCTGTATGTGTATACTATCATGTCATTAAATTTGGTAAACCTGTAATACAGCCTACCTATACAGAAACGTGACACTAATGCCATAGGAGACATCCACACAAAGTTATAGCTGAGTCAATGCTAAGTAGCAGCACAGACGCCAGTATTCATCACTTTCCTCTATGACTATAAGGCAACACTCTTTACCCTCTTTTTTCACAGGAAGAATGGTCAGGCAATGGAATGGGCTACCCAGGGATGTGGTTGAGTCACCAGTCCTGGATGTGTTTAAAAGTTGTTTGGGTCTGGTACTTGGGGATATGGTTTAAGGGTGAACTTTGTAGAGTAAGGTTATCAGTTGGACTGCCATCCCTACCTGAGGATCTTTTCCAACCTGAATGTTTCTGTGATTAAGCTGTGTTTTCCCTGAATCTCTCCCTGTCAGGTGTCTGGATTCTGGCATGGCAATTATTTGCTTGGTGGGGTTTTTTTTGTTTGGTTGGGTTTTTTGTTTGTTGGTTGGTTGCTTTTTTTTTTTAATTGTTTGGGGGGTTTCGTGGTGTTTGTGTTTTGGTTTGTGTGTCATTTTTGCTTGTGGGTTTTGTTTTTTTTTGTTGTTGTTTTGTTTAGGTTTTATTATTGTTGGGTTTTGTTGTTTTGTTTGGGGTTTGTTTTTTTCTCTTAGTAGAACTTGTCACCTAGTGACAGGACAAGAGGGCATGGCTGAAGCTGCACCAAGGGAGGTTCAGGTGGGATATTAGGAAACACTTCCTCACAGAAAGGGTGATTAGGCACTGGAATGGACTGCCCAGGAAGGTGGTGGAGTCACCATTCCTGGAGATCTTTAAGAAAAGATTGGATGTGACATTTGGTGGCATGGTTTAGCTGATGTTGTGGTGTTAGGTTATAGGCTGGATTTAATGTATCTCAGAGGTTTTTTCCAGTTTCAATGATTCTGTGAAAAAAAAAGAGGATTGGGTAAAAGTAACCCAGAGTATCACTATATTATTTTATCAATGCACATATCCAAGTCACTTCTCCTCAGCACATTTCAAGCATTTACTACCCAATCTGCTGTACAAATAGTCTCAGAATGTAAAGCTATAGTGCTTCCAGAGTCAACTTTGTCAGGTAATTTCTAATTCCCCAATTGGAGTCCAAACAGAAGTCCAAGAAATAATAGTTACAAAGCCATCTTTGGGTACTTCTCTCAATGTAACACAGATAAAATTAGTAAATAGCAATTTCAAAACATTTTTAATAAAAGAAGCAGTGCTTTTGAATAAATAAAAAGAATTTATGCACAAATAGCTAATTCTACATCAGTAGAAATCTTAACAGTAATATTTTCAGAGTCCAGGGTGCAAGCAATCTTGTATAACTCTAGAAACTGTTTTACAGATTAAAATCTTAAACAATACTTCCAAATCTTTTTTTCCTAGAAATGTCCATTACCTAATATACTGTTTCAAGCTACTAGAAAACTCAAGTATTCACTATACACTAAAATTTTATCATTGTGTAACAAAGTACAGGTGCAAAATGCTGGTGAGCTTGCTGTGTAAGCAAGATGGATACAAATCAGACTGAAATCAGAGGTGACATAACTTGAATACTGTAATCAAGATTTACCATTTGCCCTGACTTGAAGTTTGTTTTCTAACCTGACAGTAATGACACACCTCTAACATTAATTGGCATGACTACAGACTTTATCACAAAATTAGATGTATTAAGGATGCAATTTTAACAGAAATTTCTCAGAAGACACTCAAAAATGTAGCTTGCTTTCCAGCCAAGCTGTTCAAGAGGGCTGAATTAAACAAAATAAAAACAGAAACAAGATATTAGTTTTGGCTGTGGAAGAACTATGTAAATACATTTCTGATGTTCCAAATCTTTTCCGTAAGGTTCAAAGCATCCAGAAACAGCAATTTCAACAAATGCATCCCTAAAAGCAACTGTTAGCATAGGAGGAGTTTTCTCCATCTCTAGGACTGCAGTTGCCCTTTATTATCAAGGTATTTTTATGTACACATTATATATATGGCCAGTGAAACCCCACAGAACATAAAACCTTATTATAAATCTACAGCACTGCTCTCGACAGATCTTCCTAACATGATGGTGCAGTCTGGTTTTGAAAATTGTCTTTAAAACTAGCTTAAAAAGCAACACAGAGGGATGTTTCTAGTTAATGCAAGGATTTTTTTTCTCAATAAAGACTCCAGAAACAAAGCAATAGGATTCAGATTCAGTAAAAAAAAGCTCTTAATCAAAATGTTAAGAGGCTGCTCAGACTACTAAAAAGTGTATTTCAAAAAGTATATACTTAAGGGATCCTGTTTATTAGAATGCATTCTGTGCACTTCAGCTGCTTAAGTACTGACCACAAAAGAAGAGTGCTTTGCAGGAAGCTTAGCAACATTTGCAGCTCAGCCAACACAACAGGTACATCCCACAGCACTTCCTATCAAGAATCAAGCCTCTCACCAAGTACTTTGTATGTTGCCTCCTTAACTTGAACGAGGCTTTGCACGCTGCTCAGGACTTAAGAAGCAGAGGGCATTCAGCCAAGCCTGCACATCTGGCTGAGGTTCCAGCAGCGACATTTATACACTCTTCCCACTCCACCACTCACCAGCCTCAGAGAGATGGGTTAGCTCAGGCTCTGCCATCTGCAGCCTCTCCAAATAACCCTCTTCTCCAAGCAGCAGAGATACACTTACTGACTCCAGTAGGGTTCTATTAGAACATAGCCAACAATGAGATCCAGGTATAAAAATAAGTTTGAGCCTGACTTTCAGCATTTCTTTTAATAGCAGGCCATTATTTCAGCTGTGTGGTATGAGCCTAGGCATACACCGTGCATGCTGATGTGACTGCCTTTTTTTTTTTTCTTTGAATTTTCCACTCTGTTTATTTTCTTGCAAAATTCCAGATAGAACAGATTAGACTATTCCAGTTTTTCTGCTCACACACACATACAGAGCTCATCCTGTTTGGTTTTGGGTTGTTTTTTTTTTTTTTTTTCTTTTGGGGGGTTGGGGGGAGGATGTTTTTTGTTTTCTTGGGTTTTGTTGGGTTTGGTTTGTTTGTTTGTGGGTTGTTTTTTTTTGTTTGGTTGGTCTTTTTTAAACACAATGAGAGTCCTAAGTAGTGAGGAAGAAAAAGTCTCCCAACTAATATTCTTTACATCTTAACAACTGAAAAAATTCCATCCAGAACCAACCACAATAACTAACAAAACACAACTTCCCTCCAATTAAATCACATTTACAATGACTGAAACAAGTCATGGCCATGGACTTCAGCCTGCTATGTAACACTCACTTCCCTACTCAGCAAGAAGCAAATGCAGAAAGTGCAGAGTTATGGCAGGTTGAGAAAGCTGCTCTTTTCCACCCTTAGGGCAATGAAGTCCAAAAGATAAATCAGAAATACTCGCCAAAAAGAAGCAGAAATTTCCTTCTAACAATAGGTGTTTTCAGCACAAGAATCACAGTATCACAAAGGCTGGAAAAGACCTCAAAGATCATCAAGTCCAACCCATTACCACAGACCTCAAGACCAGACCATGGCACCAAGTGCCACATCCAAACCCGCCTTGAACACCTCCAGGGATGATGACTCCACCACCTCCCTGGGCAGCCCATTCCAGTAACCAATGACTCTCTCAGTCAAGAACTTTCTCCTCACCTCCAGCTTAAACTTCCCCTGGCACAGCTTGAGACTGTGTCCTCTTGTTCTGGTGCTGGTTGCCTGAGAGAAGAAAGCAACCTCCTCCTGGCTACAACCACCCTTCAGTTAGTAGTAGACAGCAAGAAGGTCTCCCCTGAGCCTCCTCTTCTGCAGGCTAAACAATCCCAGCTCCCTCAGCCTCTCTTCATAGGGCTTGCGCTCGAGGCCTCTCACCAGCCTCGTTGCCCTTCTCTGGACACGTTCAAGTACCTCAATGTCCTTCTTAAACTGAGGGGCCCAGAACTGGACATAGAATCCACTCGGTATAGACAAGTGCCAAGTTAGCTAATTTATTCTTGAATCAACATCAACAAAGAGCTACCACTTCTCCTAGGTTTCCTCTCTGAAAGCACTTAAATTGGCACTCCCATCGGGTAGTAGTGTGGACTAAGGCAGAGAGAAAAAAAATCCTAAGCACAGCTCTTTCCATCTTTAGTTAGCTGCTGATTTATCTAGGCCACACGATAAACTGCAACTACACTTCCAATTTAATTTTGTTGCCCAATTCATTCAAGAGGTATCTGCAAATAAATTCTGATCTCAGTGTGATGATTTTACATTGGGGGGGGGGTGGTTTGGGAAGGCTTATATGTGAAGGTTTGCTCTGTCGCAGTTCTCACCAAGTTCCAATGGATTCAAGAAGGTATTCTAAACCATAAATATAACAGAGTACCTATTTTAAAGGTAGGCAAGAACTACTTCTTCCTCTAAAATAAGCTGGTGACTGTGACATTTTAAGTCTCACTTAAACTTTAATTTTTCTTAAACTTCCTGTAAAAATAACACAAGAAACTGAAAGATGAATTAATGCATCTGGTTTAGGGATGGGGTTTTTTTCAAGTGTGGGAGAGAGAGAGAGAGAAAGAATTTCTGGTCCAATGCACATGCTGCCAGCATGTGTTATACTTGTGTAAAAGCCAGAAGCCACCAATCTTCCCAGCCACTACCAGCTGCTTGTTGTGTCTAAGCACAACTCAATCATTCTTAATTATCACGTTTTAATTGTGTAAACACAATAAATGGAAACCACATTAAATAAATGACTTATGTTGGGGTATTTTAAAATTTTATCTGTGTTTTCTCCCTGCAGAACTGCTTTGGGAGTCCTTGTCAGGTTTCGTCAAGTTGCTCTGCTCTAAGCTGCCTGCCTTTTCAGGGCATGGGTGACAACAACATGCTATCCCCTCTCTTCATTCTCATCTAGAATTAACAATACAGACCTATTTATTGATTACCAAACACTGTTATGCGAAGCCTCAGTCAGATAGTTCCACTGCCTCCTTTCTGCCTGCCTGACTCCTCATTTGCAGTCAACAATGGAAATCCCTGAGCTTTCTCAGTGGAGTATCTCTACCAATTTAACTCTTTTCTGGTTTTCCAACACTCCTATCTACATCTTCCATCAGAACAGCCTAAAATACAATTCTGTGTATAATCCTTACATTCTTTTTCCTCTGCTTTGTCACTTCCTTACTTATTTCTTATTCCTTGCATTTTATTTCTTGCATGGTGCCCATATATAAGGGTTTCACGGACAGAAGTTGCCCTCAAAGTCTTCGAATTTCTCTTTCTGCATTGCTCTACTCGAATTTGCCTCAACATGCCAGACAGCACACATTCAATCTGTCCTTGAACTTCTGGTTTTCAGAAGAAAACTAAAATTATGCATAAGAATACCTGCATCTGAAACAAACTATGCTGACCATATGCTTGAATGGCCTTGCTTCTGCCCTCTCTTCCCAAGCAACAAACAGACCCTGATTGCTTCTGACTAAATCTCAGCTCCTCGAAACTCACTTGTGCCTCAAAACTCAGTTGTCCCAACCACAGAAAGCAATCTGTGGCTCAGCCCAGAGATGATTACATACTGTTCAGCTGCACAAACCTTCACTGTATCTCTAACACTGCTGAATGCAGAACAGACTTCCAGTCTGGGGCTGAGTTGCCTCAGCACAGACTTGGTAAAAAGACTTGGCACACTGGTGAAAGCAGTTGTCCTCTAGGTTTCCTCCTTCACCTGAAACGAGCTCCTTTCCTCCTGTGGTGCTAACAGACCACAACCTCAAGGTCTAGACTTTTCTTCCTCAGAGCCAACTTCAGCTCACGTCTGCCTCCTCCTATTTACGTTTTGCAATTCTTTGCAAATTATGCAATTGCATAAACACAGTCAAGAAAAGAAATCTGCCTTATTCACAGTCATTCGGATTTAGGATCCCAAATGTATGGCCTAATTTGAGGAACAGATCACTGCAGTTCTTTTGGAGTTACATATATTTTAACTACATACATACACAAGAGAACACATAAAGGTTAACCTACCACACAGCTACCAGTAGGTGTAAGGACACATCACACCCCCAACTCACACTACAGAATTACTTCTGGAAAAAAAACCACTTTGCTTCCCAAATAAGTATACTACCAGGCACAATAAACATCTCTGCAGAGCTTAATAAGTCTGAGGCAGATGACTTTATATGTAAAGTTTTACTTTTCTCTGCTTTTTGAAAGATAATAAATATCCTTGACCAACTTCTGTAACTAGATGACAATATCATCAAACAAAATAGGTAGTATCTAATGCCTGACTATTTTGTCAAAAGTCCCTTGCACTTCTTCATAACATTCCTGATAACAAGTGTGGTCAAAATGCACGTTTAGACTTCATAGAATGGTTTAGGTTGGAAAGGACCTTAGATCACCTACTCCAACCTCAGCTCCACCATGGGCAGGGACACCTCTCTACTAGACTCAGCTGCTCTTTAAAGCCTCGTTGAGCTTGGCCTTGAGCATCTCAAGGGAGACGTTCCATTAAGTAAGCAGTTCTTAATTTTTCATGCACAACTGCTACATTTGCCTAGGTAAATCAGTTACTCAGTTTGCAGACAGGATTCTGCTAACAGCACATGAACGTGACAAACTGCAACGATTGTGGGCCGTTCTACTGCAGGGAATTCTGTGCTTGGCTGTGACTGCTGCCAAATGTGTTTCTAAACTACACAGACAAATCCAGACCCTGGGTTCATGAGTGCCTTGTGATTCAGAATAGCATTTAAAAGCATGCATAACACCAAAATCAAAAGGATTTAACACTTCTGCATTAAGCATGCTTTCTAAAAATCAGTGAAAATTTGATAACATAATGCAAAATTAGAAAAGCAGGAAAAATTTCATGCTCTGTTTTCATGTTTGCTTTCCAGATGACTCAGAGTAACTGCTCAAAGAGTGGTGCTCTATCATCTCAAATGCCTGTTTGTTGCCTGAATCTTTCTGTGTGTCTGCTCAATTCCAGCAGGTAGAAGCAGGCTAGCATGAGTGTTTCTGTGTGGTGGCAGAAAAACTGGGCCGTGTTGCTCTTTTCTTTATCGGAATACAACCCCCACTGCCTTCAACAGAGTAACTTCGGTACTACAGTAACAAAGCTGACTTTCACAGGAGGATTGTCAGCTGATTGCTTTACCCTATGTCTAAAGACTGGTGGTACTCCTGCCACAGGGACATGTATCAGCTCCTAAGCAGCAGCAGACTGCAGCCCTGGTTACCAACATGCTGATTTCCTTTTGCTCTAACATGCCCAGCTATAGACTGATGTAGAGCAGCGGTGGGAATGACAACCTGTAATAGAGGTACAAAGCAGACAATGGGGTGCAGTAAGTGCTTCAGCCATCCCAAAGTGACCTCCCACTGCATATGATTCAATCCTGTGAAAGCAAATTAGGCCTCCTGAGGCTGACAGCTTGTAAATGTGATGCTGGGAGAATAACAATTTGCATGAAGGAAAAAATTACTGCCTGAGGCTTGAGGGTAAGATAAAGAAAAAATAGAAGAGTGGGGGAAGTCCAGAAAATAAGTATCTTATTGAATAGATGACTAGGACAAAACAGCCTCGTTAGTTTCCTTTCCCCTTCACCTTCCCCAAATGAATGTTTAAAAGAAGGAAAAAAACAAAAGCACATCTACATCTTCTTTTCATACATGATAGTCTCTATGCCAACTTATGACTTAGAGGCTGTAATTCCAAGTTATAACCTTGCCAAAATTATTTCAAGAAATATGTTCAGCTAACCTTTGGGTTGGCACCTTAGGCTGGCTATTCTCTGCCTTAAGACGTAGAAAGCTGCAAAACAAATATCCAAAAAAAAAGAAATTCCAGGGTTTTGTGGTTTGTTTGGTTTTGGTTTGGTTTTGGTTTTTTTTTTCTTTTTTTCTCTCTTGTAAAGAGGATAGACTTGGCTGAGGTTTTTATCAACTTGTTACATTCCTGGAGACTTAACACACATTCAACATTCAGAGCTTTTCTGAAATGAAAAAATTAAAAAAAAAAAAAACCAAAAACTGACACACATTTAAAAGCAGAAATACCTTAGAGCAGTATTGCATTGTGAGATGTCACAAAGATTCTGGGACACGAGAATAGTTAAATACAATGACGTGATGCTATTCTTATTCAATCAACGCAGGAGCCAGACTTTGTCATGTTTCACAAGGTACAACAGTTGGAAAATTCCTCACATTTCACACTTAAGGTTCAATGTTTCCATCAATGTACCATAAATGCGTTTCTTAAAGAGACAGTATCCCTGCATTTAAATACAGGCATGGATTTTTAGTGCTGCATCTCCACAGGGCAAGCGTAAAAGGTTAGTATCTGGGTGCTAATTTGAGAGTAATTAAAATGACACTATAAGTATCACAACATCTGCAACCAATAAAAATGCTGGCACATAAATTTACTGGTCATTTTTATAATGTTTAAATTTTGAGTGTCATCTACATTAAAACTAACTCTTAGAAACCTTTCTAGTTCTTACTACCATATGAAACAAGACATGCTAAAAAAGTCAAATAAGGTGGAAACACAGATTTATGTCTCAGGCTTACTTTAAATCCATTTATTTGCCAATAAAATTAATGTTAGCAGCATAGCTTGTTAGGTTACACAGTCTTATTAGAAAAGGCTGGGATTTCAGCAACAGCAGGTCTTTGTATTTTAAGTTGTATGTGACCCACACTTTAGGGCTTGCAACTTACGTTGGTTTAAATTACTCTTATCCAGGAAGCCCCTTAGGATCCCTGGGGAGGGAATATTTACAAGGTCTTGCAACGACAGGACTAGGGGCAATGGGTTTAATCTGGCAGAGGGAAGATTTAGACTGGATGTTAGGAGGAAGTTCTTTACAGTGAGGGTGGTGAGGCACTGGAACAGGTTGCCCAGGGAGGTTGTGGATGCTCCCTCCCTGGAGGTGTTCAAGGCCACACTGGACGAGGCCTTGAGTAACCTGTACTAGTGGGAGGTGTCCCTGCTTATGGCAGGGGGTTGGAACTAGATGATCCTTGAGGTCCCTTCCAACCTTACCATTCTACGATTTGTTACAGTGGAGAGAGGCTCCCCAGGTGTAGCTAGGCTTTGAGGGAACCTCCAAATACAAATATACTACAGTTGTAAATGGTCAAATCATGCTCTTGTTGGGATTTCCTCGGAAAGAGAACTGAGACTGCAAAGCTATCGTTCTGTATATGAAGTGCAGGAGGGATGCAGTGGGGAAGTGGAAAAGGATACTGTGTCTTTAACATAGTAATACTTCTAAACTGAAAAAGAATTGAATAAAAATAGCAAAACTTTTTTTTTTTTTCCTGGCATAGTAGTATTAAAGCAGTATTGCAATTCTGTATTAAGTGTATTTTCTTTGAAAAATACAAGGGATGCACAAAAATACTGGTCAGTTTGTAAGAAGTAGACGTGCCACACATCACTACTAATTAAACATTCCCAACACAATGCATTAAGGCAAACTGTACTCTTGCAACCACATTTTCAGCAACAGAACTTACTGACTTTAAGGAGGTTTCTGCTAGTAAGTCAGCCTCCTGGAGGCAAATATTTCCATGGTCTTTTAGCAACAAAGCCTGTGTTTTATTTTTGTGCATCTTGGGCTATACAGAATTGATTGCTGCTTACACTGAAAGCATTGTTATGTGCAAGAAACAGAAGTCCTAATCAGCTCATGGCCTCTTCCCCCACTGATGCATGAGACAATTTATATTGGTAAACTCCCATCAATATTATTGTTTGTTACACAAAGTCTCCCAGGCATCAGTGAGAGCACAGCCAACCCTTCGCCCCTTCCCCATGCCCCTTGCACCTCCATAAAAAGATTGCACAGTACAGATATGCAGCCTTTAAGCTCATTAGCAGAGGAGTAGCAGTACAGACACACAACTCTAAGAAGGCAGCAGCATGCACAGTTCCCAGCAAAGCATTTTGGTTTTTATACTTGCATCTGCTACATCAGCTTGTACAAGGTCTCTCCTTTTTCTTGCAGGTCCTCTTAAGAGCCTCCTGAAATAGTTATGCTTTCTGCTAGGTTTTACTAAATCTAAATGCTAACCTGACATCTTTCAATTAACATTTTTTAATGGTGCAGTGCTAAGGGGAAGTGTAAACTGATGGCTTGACTTACACTTTCACTAGTGGACTACTTCACTGCATACATTCTCATTTGCTCTGTCTCTAGGCTTTCAAGGCTGTCATGGTTTTACTGTAAGGTGGTGGGAAAACACTTTAGTGACTCAGTCTTGTTTTGCTTCCTAAGTAGAATAATCAAAACCTCAGCACGGGGAATTACAACAGATGGATGCTCTGAAGGAGCACACATCTTCACAACCCCTTCTCAAGACAAACAATAGAGATTTCATTATCATTTAAGAAGAATTAAACACTGAAGTGATGAAGTAACATCACTTCTTCTAAAATCCACGTTCAGTGGCACTTTATTCCTGTTAAGCGTCTTCCGTTGGTCGAATTTTTTGTCCTCTAGTGTGTAAACATGTCAAAAGAAGGCATTTTTTTGCTATGACCTCTAGCAAAGGAGTTGTCCAAACTGTAACCAACCCAGAATAAGAATTTAAGCTGGTTTATATTGTCTTTTCTAAGAAAAATCTTGCTTAATGTTTTAAATCTATGTAAAAGTACCATTTCTCTCTACAGTTCATGGCTGTTAAACCGCAGATAAAATTTTGAAGCAAAAGACAGACTACACTTTAGTGCACCTTGACTACACATAACTAACATTGAAATCAGTTACAAACAGACATGCAGCCAAGTACAAAGCAGGTGTATTTTGTTCACAAAACACACACACATGTGGCAACCATTTTTATAGCCTCTAAAAGAACTACAGAGGTATTTGTAAGCCAGCTAAAAGCAAGGCAGATAGACCATTATCTCTAAGAATAACTTTCAGGGAACCAAGATGAATTAGTGGCAAAAGCATCCACAAAAAATTGTTTATCTGATAACCCCTAGCATGGCCTGCTGGCAACTGAAGGGTAGACTTTCCACAGTGAGAAATAAAAAGCATCCCACTACTTCTCACAGAAGTCTCAGCACGAAACGAGTGCATCATTTATCCCCACAGTTTAGTTTTTTGATAGGACAAACAGCTTCCAGAGCTCAGCGAGTATATATTCACAGTCAATTTCTGCACACCAGATTAGCAATGAGGGTCATTAGCAGCAGTTCCAAGGACTTTGCTGTGCTTGACCCACCTCTAGCCTAGCCTGGCAAAGGACAAGGTCCAGATTATAATTTCCTTGAGAAATACTCAGGAACACAGCCTGCCCTGCAAAATATTGTCACAGACATCCTAATAGGGGGATGAGATGACAGGTTTCATCTGGTATCCTAGACTACAGTAACTAGAATACAGGAATGGATGACTCTTTTCTATTGTGCAGTTGACATTCCTCACACAGCTCGAAAAGCTGAGCTCTAGCTCCACAACTGCTGGAAATTCTCTTCCCCAAGGTACTTCAAAAGTTGAATCAACTTCCTAAAACGTTTTTGGGGTTTTTCGGGTTTTTGTTTTTTTTTTTTTTCACAGTGGCACATGGGAAAGTGTGTTTGTGTAAGATGTGTGCAACAATGCACAGCTCAATTTGATTTCTCCTGTATGACTTAAAACCCACTGAATGGGTTTTGGGTTAGGACAACATACTCTGTACCATAGATGCAGCAGCCTTACAATGCAAGAGGAGTTAAGAACTGAAAATGTATTTATCAAAAACACTATCACAGAAGCAAAAAAAACCCTACTGTGACACAAGAGATCCAGAACAAACTCTTTGTACTCCCTGCTTTTGCTCTGAGGTATAATTTTGCTGTGTGCACAACAGCAACATAAATATGCAATACAAGAGCCCTATTTTTCACACACATCTCATTAAGCACTTTATCAGCATACCCTTTCTTCACAGATAGGTTTTTGGGTGATTACTCTCAGAGTTATTATTCCCACTACTACTTATTAAGATGCAAGTAAATCCTGCAGGTTGGGAAACAACATGGGATTTTTGGACCAATTTCAACTGGGATACTTAACATCCAACTTTAAAAGCACTGATGCTGCGAGTCCATCAGTGTAAAGGGTCAAGATGAGGTTAACATCACATGAACTAAGAGATGTCCCTTCAACATTTCTGTTGCTTCCAAATTAGCTTTTCCATGCACCAGGCTTAACCAATAGCCATGGCTTACCAGAGAAAATACCAGAAAAAAGCTTCAGAAAAACTACATAGCTATGTTAGCGAGGAAATACATCCACAGTCCTAAATCTAGATTAGCCACTAAATGTGTGGATGAATTTTCAATTTAAAAGGACTAAGAAATGCCAATGAATTTAAGTTATGTTTGTTCAGCCCCTTTGAAATTATGACTGTATTTTTATCAGTCTCAAAATGGACTTTAGTGTTCACAACCTGAAAGAAGGAAAAAAAAAAAATCCAATTTATTTCAAAGCTCTTATTTCAGTCAGAGGGACATATCCTAACTGCATTAACTGAAATTGGTAAGGGCATTTAGGAAGGTAACTTCACGTCACTGAAACAGGAATATTTCTACTAGCTGAGACGTTACAGCTGACACTGACAGGCTTTGGAAGCAAGTTTACAGACAGATCAGACCTACGTGCACTTCCTTACATGTACAAGTCTTGATTGGTGGAATTTACTGAGAGAAGACAGGGGATGTTTTAAAGGAGGAGTGTAAATTAAAGAAGGAGCCTGATTTCAACTTCTTCCTACATGTTTACAATGTGAAGACAGCTCAGTTATGCTGACTTGCATTACTTAGCAGCAGCAAGCACCACCATGCTCTGGGTGCGCACCTGTGTCAGTCAAAGGGATGTAAAGGGACATACTCCACAGAATAATTCTTCACAAAGGCAAGTTTAGCTAACAGTTAAGTTTCCATTTGCAACTGTATGAAGGGATTATGGATGGAAGATCAAGAGCATTGGGTTACCAAGGCTTAATAGGTTACTGCTTGTCAGCCAGGTCACACTCCGACCCTGTTAGAGCTGATATATACAGGCTTAAACCTCTGTCACAATTAAACCATTACCTTAAATCACACAGTTGGCTTAAACTTACACTTTTTTTTCCTCAATAGCCATGGGCAGAAGGGACTACCACATCTATTCAGTGGAGCAGATCAGCTGGGCAGCAGAAAAATCCAGCGACATTGATCACTTGCCCATGGCTCATCATAGCTCAGAGGTCTCCATACACAACCCTGTCATGTACTAGAGATTATATTCTTGCTACTCTCTGGCTTCAGCACAGCTCTGACCTTACATTCGTTGTCAGAAAGATAAATTTAAAGGTAATTAGTGCCCACACAGTAAATTATGCATGAGTAAGCAGGTGAGAGTCCAAAGATGCTCTAGCACTTGCAGGCATACCAAGGATGGCTCAACTAGTTTGGGAAAAGCAGTACCAACTCACTAATAAAGAGCTTATTAGCATTACTGCCTGAATATTTACAGTTTATTCTCCTTTTATTGACTTACTTGTACATTGTGTCTGAATACTCATTTTTACACCTTGATTCTAGACATGTTTTCATTGTGCAAATACGATTTATTCTAGAGATAGCAAAAGAAAATGCACATCTAGTAAAGGGAGTCTGACGTGTATTTATGCCATTCCTTTTGGGGACAGGAGTAAGAGGTTTGTTTTTCCCCACAGGAGAAATAATTGTGCACTTTTGGAAATTTTTTCAATTATATACCCTCTCGGTACAGTAAAACACTCAAGATTTCCTTTGAGGCCTGGAATGCTGCCTTCTGTGCCAGGTTAATCCTTCATACTGAACATCACATTCCCAAGGTAGAGTTGACTATAGATTTTGTTTGGCTGCAAGCACTAGCAAGATTCACTTTCATTTAGCATAATCTCCCACTCTGTGATATGACTGGAATTTTCACCACCCACAACTGGGGCAGATTTCCTTGCTTTATTCTGCTAAGAGTTTGGCCACCATTTAAAAAACTAGAAAGTTCTTCGTTTTAAATAAGGTCTCCACCCAAATATCCGAGTCTCTTCTGAAGCAGAGATTCAAAAACTATCAGCACCCAGTGTATCAAGAAAGCAGAAAAAAACCCACCAGCATTTAGACACCTAATTGATAATTGGATTCTTTTGAGAGTCTGGACCAAGCTACTGGAGATGACCACATAAGATCCATCTCTGCACTTAGAAATGCACATGGAAAATGAACTGGTGAATAATGAAGTAAAATGCAGTGGAAGGTGGTGGGAATTCATCTAGCTTTAGCCTTAAAAAAACAAAAACAAAAAAAAACCCCAAAACATTTATGGTATCTGAAAACTTAACATTACAAAATTCAGAGAGTGGAAAACAAAAACTACTTTGTGTACTATTACTTTTGTCTTGTTTGCAGTTTTCAGTTATGAATCTCTGAAAACTATTTCTGTCTTTCAAGATCATAAAAATGCAACCTCTCATGACACTTGGTAGGAGTAAGAAATTGACTTCCACCTAAACATGAGCTGCTATTTATAGTCACCACAGATGAGACAGTTTGTGAAAAGTGCCACAGTGAGACCCTTTTAATGTCTGGGAGGTTTTTTTTGTTTGGTTCTTGTTACTTTTTTTTTTTTTTAAGCAATGTAAATTATTGATAACTTTTCAGTTAAGCCTTTGTGGCCTTGAGCATTTAGATTTCAAACAAAAGTACATTATGGGAGATGGACACAGTTTCCATCATCCCTGGAGTAGCCTCAATCAACCTACTTCACATTCTCCTTCCTTCTCTATAAACATTCATCCCAAGGAAAGGACTGCTTCATACCAGTTAGAGTCTTAAACATCAAAATGATTCATGGTATGGCTTGAGAAATATTAACCTGAGAACTCTACAACAAAAAACTGTATCAGGGATGTTATGTTTCAGCAGTACTTTACATAGCTTTTTAATCAGCCATCTCATGTACCTATTAAACATTATGGGCTTTTAAAACATTTAGGAAGATAGAAACCAGTCTTGCTGTTTACAGATTTGAACAAAACCTTTGCTGAGAGCCTACAGTTGCAATGTCAATGCTGTTTTTCTACCTTTTGCCTAATATTTACCACTTAGAGTCACTGCCCTGCAGACTAAGCAACTTGGAATTATTTAAAACCTGGGTTTTTTTTTAAATGGCTTGGCAGAAAAATGAACTAGTGTGCAGATACTCATATCTAAATTTAAAAGGAAAAAAAAAAAATGAGGACCAGTACTTATAGGTTTATTCTTACAAAAGCTTAGGGGATATCACTCATACATGCACTGTTAAACACATGAGCGAGCGTTCCCTTTATCAATAGATGCAATTTTAACAAGCTGTGGTCTCTAGGACACTCCTAACAAAATTTAACTTTCACACAGTGCTAGCTGCCACCACAGAATAACTTTCAAAGATGTAGTTAATGATGAAGACATCTACTTGGTTATGTTGCAATTCTATCAAGGATTCTAGACAGATGCGAGAACCTCAGAGATGTTTCTCTTCACATATAACCCAGTACAAGGATGCTGTCAGGGGAATTTATTCCTTCAGTTTGGGGCTACTGAATGTATGTTTGAACTTAATATTAATTTGAGTGTTTCCATTAACTTTCTAAGTAAAATATCAGTAATTTTTGTCTCCTTTTTTGGTACTAATATTCTCACCTCAGTGTTTGTAACATGACACAGCACTGTTACATCAGGCTATTAGGCCAGAGCATGAACAAAACCAGAAACCAAATAGAAATTTCCAAATTCTTCTTACCCTAAAGTTTGCCTTACTTAATTACATTGTTTTTTAGTACACTTAATAATAGAATTTTCATGTGACAGCATCCTTCTAAGTAGGTCAGACTCCCACATGCAAAAGCCTAAGCCTTGCAGTTTAAGAATGTGTGTAAACACGTGAAAGACATGACTAGGTGTGAACAAGCCTCTTCTGCAAGTGACTAGAAGCCCCAGCAGCAATGATACTCACGTTGGCACTGTCCCCAGGACAATCGGGCCCAGCCCCAGCAGCAGTCAATTCTACTTCCAAACCGGCACAGTCCTGCAGAAGAGACTATTTGTCTGGGCCACCTGAACAAGAGAGTTCCAGAAAGTCTCATGAAACACTTTGGGACTAGCTAAGATTACTTCAGATTAAGAAAAAAAAAAAAAAAAAAAAAAAAAAAAAAACCCCCAAAAAACACCCCCCCAAAAAAAAAAAAAAAAAAAAAATCACAAAAGACCCACAAAAAACTCCCCTCAGACAAAAAAAAGCAATAACTACGCTAAGACAAGACTATATTCCTAATTCAGAAATATGTAAATGAAGAAAGACTAATTAGCATAACTTTGTAAAGCCTGAAAAAATGACATGCCTTGCAATATGCTCACTGCTGCCACTTCCAGGCTGGTATTGAATAACTTCTTGGTAACTAAGTCTGTAAGATAAAATTTATGATGTTGAATAAAGCACCACTTTACAGTTCCAGCATTGGTTTATTTCACAATATAAGACCAAGTTTTCTCAGTGAAATGTTAAGGGGAGGGAAAAAAACCCATACACACACACACAAAAAAAACCCCTCCCACAATAAAACAACCAAAAAGACACCAACAAATCTAAAAGACTTCCAAAACTGTCCAAAAAAAAAAAAAAATTAAATACCAAAGATGAGCTGGAGTCTTTCTTTGGTCCAAAGACGACATCACAGTCTCAAGTAGACACAACGTCGTGACTTAAATCGTTATTTAATAGCCAGTTGAAATCAGGTAACGCTGCATTTGAGGGAACCCTAAGAAGTTGTCTTTGGAGAGAGGCTGATGCTAGTTGATCTCAGGGCAGGTAGGACTGCTGCGGCGAGCAGCTGGCCCCTTGCAGCATCCATGAAGTTCTCCAACCGGCCGCTCCCTACACCTGACACGGCTCGGCACAACCCATGAGGCGCAGGCTCTCCCAGCGTTTATTTTTCGCCTCGCTTCATGTTAAAACTTGAGTTGCAGCCTCCGCCGTATTCTGTTTCAAACGCCCCGAGGCGTCAATAAGCTAATTTTATTTTTGCAGCACACCAAGCGCTATGTTTTTAATTCCTGCAGGACACAACTCTGCCAGAGCAATAAACTTTCTGTCCCCGAACCCGAGTTTAGGCTGCCGAGCACCGCGCGGCATTCCCGTTGCAGGGGACAGCGGCGGCAGACGGAGCCGAGCGACCTCCGTGGTCGAGGCAATCCGGGAGTGGCAGCGGATGACACCGAGTTCAGCCGCCCCGCACCTCCACTGCGGCTGCCCGCCAAGCCATTGAGCCAGGTAGCCGTGCCCGCAAGCACCTCTTCGCGGCCGGGGGGCCGGCGCAAGTCTCGGCAGAAAGCTCCGAGTAGCCGAGAGGCAGCCCCAGGGGCCGGGAGCGAGCCCCCCCGGCCGCCATTTCGCGCCCCAGGGGTCTGGTGGCGGTTCAGAGCCCACGGGCCGTTACAGCCGCCGCTGAAGCCCCCAGCCCAGGGGACAGCTCGGCCCCCCTCGGCGGCTTCGACCTACCCGAGGAAACACCAGCTTCCGTGCCGGTCCCCGACCATCGTCCCTCTGCTCACCCCGCGGGAGCCGGCACCTACCCTCTGTCAAA
This sequence comes from Eubucco bourcierii, assembly GCA_013396675.1. NCBI lineage: Eukaryota > Metazoa > Chordata > Aves > Piciformes > Ramphastidae > Eubucco > Eubucco bourcierii. Next base: position 270,585 of record VWZE01007864.1, read on the forward strand.
CTCTCCGGCCGCTCCTAAGGACAGGCAGGACGCCAGGAGCAGCCGCACGGAGAACTCCATGGCCGGGGGAGTGGGCGGCGGTGGCGAAGGCGCTCCCCGCCTCTGCGCTGCCGGACGGACTATGGGGCACCGGGAGTCCAGCTACCTCCGAAGCCAGCTGTGCTACAAGGGCGGCGGAGCGGTGGCGAGCCCCTCTCTGTACCCGCCAGCTCGCCTCGCGGCCGGGCGGAGGCGGTGCCGCACGGGGAGCAGCGGAGCCGCCCGCCTCCGGCAGAGGCGCCCACGGTCGCGCCGCCCGCCTCCGCCCTGAAGGGCACCTGGTGGCCCGCGGCGCAGCACACGCTGGCAGGGCCCTGCCCCTCAGCCCGGGCCAGCCGTGCAGGAACAGCCGGTGAAAGAGCTACTGGGAACAGAACCCCAGCCCCTACCAGATGGGTCAAGCGAGGCAAAACCCGCGCTCTGAAAACTATAAGCAGGGCGAGCTTTGTTCCCATGCCCTTTTGATAGCTTCATGAGGCGGGGCAGCCACCGCTCATCTCTGCCAGCACACGCCACATCTGAAGCAAACACCAGTAACCTTTGCCTTCTTTTGTCAACTGAACATGACCCAGAGTAAAGTTTTCAAGCGAAGTACAAGGTGAATAGTGCTTTTTATGGCTCAAGTACTATTAACAGCTCCCAGATGTTGACACGGATGACATAAGATAGATGTCCTAGTCTTTGACCAGAAGAGGAAAGTGATGAGTTTAAGTATTACCCACGCAGCATGTAAGGGCATCTTAGCACCACAAACCAACAGGAACAATTCTGTATTTACATGATAAAATACACCAGTTATTTTCGTTTTGTTCCTTTGAACTAAAACTCTCTGAACTTACTGAGGAACACCTATTAACAGTCTGTCACCAATTTAGGGTCAAAGCTGTTCTGATTACAGACACATGGGGCCAGCAACTAGGACTAGGTTGCAGTATTGGTTTTGATTTGCAACTAAAACAAGGCTAAATCTCATCAGCTGCTCCTACAAGAGTCTGGTTGCAGCTTAGAAGCAGAAAACAAATCTTAAGATTGTGCTGTAACAGAGCGCCAACCATTTTTGGGAAGAAGGTGGACTCCAGATAGACTTTTCAGGCTTTATATTTGAGCTGGTAGCCCCGAACAGAGGATTTTTCACCTTCAGAATGATTCAACGATAATTTAAGCAACACTACACAAAGGCCACTACTTTTTGCACAAGATACAAACTGTTCAAGTGAGCCCACGAAAATTACACCCTTCCCTGATACAGTTTCACCACTTTCTGCTCAAGTTAGCAACTTGAGCTCCTGTTCCTTTTTGTTATTTTTTTTTTTCCAGGACCACACATTCCCCATGCTAAGCCTTCCATCTACACTCTCAACTCTTTATAAACACAGAGGAAAAAACAAACAAACAAATGAAAAAACAAATAAAAAACCAAAAAACAACCAACCAACCCCAACACTCTAAAAGCTACGAGATAATGATACTGCAAGGTGCTCTTTATCTATGCTGAGACAATGAGCAAGCCCCCTTAGAGGATATAAAATCTGCACTGAGGAATGAACGTAGTTCCCTTCCTTCACACGAGAAGCTGACAGCCAGACAGTGAAGACAATGATACAGCGGCATCAGGGAAAGACAGGAGAGCACTTGGGTCAGATTAGATTCTTGCTGAACTATAGAGCTGATTTCCAGCTCTTAACCATTGTAACTTTTTAATTATTTTTTTTTTTCACTTGGATATGTAATATGGTATAACAGCCCCTATGGAATGAGTTCACTGCTAAGATCCTGGATCTAGGGTAGAAATCTTATTTGTAATAACCACAGGGACTTCTTCCTGACAACAGCATCTGCCTGCATCTCTCCAACTTGTAGGAAAAAAATACTCACAACTTACACCACAGCCAAGTGGAGGAAAGGTGCCAAAAAGCAACATTTGAACTTCGCTGTGAATTAAGGTCTAAGGCAACCTATGCTTTCCCTCAGATGTCCAAAGGGACATGTCATAAAATCAATTCCTTTCATGCAATGCTTCATAAATGTACTTACGTACACAGCATCAAAGCACACGCTGCTCCTTTAGGCATGTATACTCACAAATGATAATAAGATCATTTAACCTCTTCAGAATGCCCCAGTATTTCAGTTTTCCTCAGCAGCCTCTTTGGCTTTCTTGTATGTTATTGTGTTGGTCAGATGGAGTAACTACTCAAATTAAGATTGTCAGTTCTTGATTAACCTCTGCTTCCAAACAAATTCGTTTGGAATATCAGCCTCAAAAAAAAAAAAAAAAAAAAAAAAAAAAAAAAAAAAAAAAAAAAAAAAAAAAAAAAAAAAAAANCAGCCACCGAAAGATCACATAACTGCACTTCCACAGCCATCAATGGGGCTGAACATCCAGTCATTTCTTAATTCATTTACTTTGCCAGTGCTTTATCAGTGTCAGTGGTGGCACTGCCAGGTGGTTTCTCATATCCAGGACATTAGAAGAATTACTAAGTGACTTGGTAAAGAAGAAAATCTCTTGGCAAGTTAAAGGTGTATAAAGCTGCCTTCCATACCCCACTGCTGTGTAGGTGTGCATCAAGATAATACATAGAAGATAAAGGTTTGGGAGTTATTACTAGAAGGAAATGTTGAAGCCACAGGGTAGGCTGACCTTGTGGTCATTAAGATAGGTATTAGCATGAAGTCCAGCAGCTACGCATCAAGCGCTCAGACAACTAGCACAATACCCATCTATCAAGCACAGGAAGTAGAGCATGGACAAAACAGCAAGTGTTCAATACAGCTTTCTCAAAGATCATAAAATCAGTCAGGGTTGGAAGGGACCACAAGGATCATCTAGTTCCAACGCCCCTGCCATGAGCAGGGGCATCCTATCCTAGATCAGGCTGGCCAGAGCCTCATCCAGCCTGGCCTTAAACACCTTCAGGGATGGGGCCTCAACCACCTCTCTGGGCAACCTATCCCAGGGTCTCACCACTCTCATGCTGAAGAACTTCCTCCTCACGTCCAGTCTGAATCTCCCCACCTCCAGCTTTACTCCATTCCCCCTAGACTTGTCACTACCTGATAGCCTAAAATGTCCCTCTCTAGCTTTTTTGTAGGCCCCCTTCAGATACTGGAAGGCCACAGTAAGGTCACCTCAAAGTCTCCTCTTCTCCAGACTGAACAGCTCCAACTCTTTCAGTCTGTCCTCATAGGAGAAGTGTTCCAGCCCTCTGATCACCCTTGTGGCCCTTCTCTGTACATGCTCCAGCATGTCCACATCCCTCCTGTAACAGGGGCTCCAGAACTGGATGGACTCCAAGTGGAGTCTTGCCAGAGCAGAGTAGAGGGTGAGAATCACCTTCCTTGACCTGCTGGCCACACTTCTCCTGATGCATCCCAGGCTTTTGTTGGCTTTCTGGGCTGCAAGTGCAACACTGCTGGCTCATGTTGAGCTTCTTGTCCACCACCAACCCCAAGTCCATCTCCTCAGGGCTGCTGTCCAGCCAGTCACTGCCCAGTCTGTATTTGTGCTTGGGATTGCCTCGACCCAGATGCAGGACCTTGCACTTGGTCTTGTTGAACCTCATAAGGTTGCCTTGTGCCCACTTCTCCAGCCTGTCCAGGCTCCTCTGGATGGCATCCCTGCCCTCCAGCGTGCCAGCTGCACCACACAGCTTGGTGTTGTTAGCAAACTTGCTGAGGCTGCACTCAATACCTCCGTCCACAGCACTGACAATGTTGAACAAGACTGATCCCAGGACTGATCCCTGAGGGACTCTGCTTGTCACTGGCCTTCACTTGTACATGGTCCCACTGACAGCTAATCTTTGGGTGTGGCAATCAAGCTAGTTCTTTATCCATCCAGTGGCTTCCATCAAATCCATGTTGCACCAGCCTGGAGACCAGGATGTGGTGTGGGATAGTGTCAAAGGCTTTGCTCAGATCCAGGTAAATGACATCAGTTGCTCACCTCTCATCTATTAATGTTGTGACCTGTTCATAGAAAGCAACCAGGTTTGTCAGGCAGGATTTGCCCTTGGTAAAGCCATGCTGATTGTACCAAATCACCTCTTCACTGTTCTCCTGTCTCAGTAGCACATCATTGTTATGGGTAGCTATGAATAGAATCACATCAGTAAAAGATACTGCTTGCAGGGCAATCTCCTGCCAGGTAACTTTACTTTGAAGCATGCAATAAATGAATAATTTCTTTCAGGCCCACTTTTTTTAATATTAGCTTCCTCCTTGTTTTCTGAAAACGCATTACAATACTGAAGCTCTCTATTCAGTAGAAATCAGCAATACTTGTTGTAACTTTCCTATTTACATAAGCAGAAATTAAGAAACATAAAATTATTTTCCCATAAATCAATCCATCATGAAACCAGAAACAGATCTCCTGCTTTCCAACTTCATACTTAAACCACAAATCCACCCTTGCTCCCTCCTAAGTATTTCACCCTCATTGAGGCTAACAGAGTTAACCATAAATACCACATTACTCTGAGTCACTAAATTACACTATGATGTCTGCAAAAAAACTTGATTTGTAGCTGGTGTGCATGACCACAATATGTATTTGTGATGCTAACGTAATACCTATACATCTTACAAATGGAGTACCAGAAAAGATTCCAAGTCCAAACTACCTATGAAACTTTCAGTGTCATTACTTTTCCTCTGGGACTATGCAATTGTGCTTTTCAACCAAGTTGGTTGTATGGTATATTTGCAAGTGGTATTTATTAAGTAACTAGTATGTCTGTCCATCATACACTAGGTTACACAATCTCTGTCAGTCCCACGATAATAAGTAAACTATGAGGCATCACGAAAATTCAGCAATTCAACTGGCTAAATCCATACTGGTACTCTACCTCCCTATCAGTAAACCAATTTGAAAGGGCAAGAAAGTCATCAAAACTATCAGACATTGCAGTATCAAAGTACTTTCTGTACAGATAAACACTGTGCTTTGGAAACACAATTTCAAAAGCTTTCAAATGCTTTTTTTCCCCCCTTTTCTTTTCCATCATGTCTTCCAAAGTAATTTGCTTTTCCCATGTTTTTTCATACAGATACTCAATCCTTCTTTAAAAACTGAGTGCTACTTGTGTTGAAGTTTCCTGCATTTCATAACAGTGTAAAGTATTTATTTTCCTCTGTAAATAAACTGCAAATTTACCTTTCCAAGTCCAGTAAAATTCAGTATTCCCTTCTGCATGTTTTTAAAATAGATTTCTAACAATCAATTGTAGCAAATGTATTTTGCATTGGGGATCAGAATGATAATCCTCCAGATTTAGTGTCATCCTGTTCATTAGGGAGTCAGTCTCCTTGACCTCACTTGCAACAAAATCATTGAATGCAGTAAAATTGGCAACTGATGTAAAAGACATCTTCAGCAGGATGGTGAGGGAGAGCTGAGTCACCTCCAAAAAACAGGTGCTAAACTGACCGCACTAATCCCAGCTTTGCACATCCTGTACCTCTCAGTGGCAGCAGCAATAAAAGAGATGCAACTGTCAGAAAACACAGGTTGGTCCTGGTGGGCAGGACCAGAAAGTACACTGCATTGATCCTACCTGCAGGTAGGCAAGTGGGTGGAACTTGGATGAATTCTGTACAAGTGAAATTGTGAATGCCTTTATAGCCTGAGCAGAAAAACATGCAGATGGCTTCTGATGCTGTTTGAGAAAGGGAAGAAAAGAAAGAAGTTTTAGGAAGCTATTGAATAAATGATTGACAAATAATTTGAAGCAATCAGATTGTCAGCACTGAACAGAATGCCTCCAACAAGACAGCATCTGCTCCAGGTTGTTGCAGCCAGTTAGCTCTCACTATTCCCTCTAGATAGTCAGCTTTTGGGCAAGCTTCACAACAAGGCAGCAAGGTTTGGTGAGAAGGAGGCAGGGCTGTTTCTCAAGAAGCTGGCTTCTGTACATCATCTTTGTAAGGTCCCACTGTTCAAGTAAGTTCTAAGTTCAATACAACCCCTCTAGCTTTACAGCACGTTTTGCAGATCATACTACATCTCTTCATGTCCAGCTTTACGCTTTGCAGCCAATCGCCAATCTTTTCCCCACAAAACCAAATGGTCAAACACACAAAAACCTGCTCTGTACATCATGATCATGGCCATGGGCTGCATGCACATGCATCTAGCAGTCAAAGTGAAGGGACCAGAACTGTGGCACCAGCAAGACATTTAGCTTGAGTGGAAATTATCAAAGAAATACTACCTATACGGCAAGAAAATGCACACGCTTGGCAACACTCAGAATCAGCAGTGTGCTGTCTTTTCAATGGGCAGGAAGGGTATTAAATTCTCCTGCTCAGCAATACTAGAGGCTGATGAGAGATTATGAAAAAAAACAAAGTAAAAACCAAACCACCAGATCATCACCACAAGAAAACATGAAGAAAAAACAGAAGAGTCACATATGTCATACAGAGGATAGCTATGAAAAAAGTTGTTAAGGATAAAACTCCCACATGTATGCGAGCTGGAACAAAACAAACTCTCATTTTCTGCTAAAGCTTTAACCAAAAAAGGGTGATCTCACCAGATCTCCATCAAGTTATGCTCTTGATCACAGTTTTCATGTAAACTGATCTGAAGCAAGCCAGCTGATTGTTTTATGTATTACCTGAACTAATAACTTTATGTGAGTTTTCTCTTTCATGAGCCCAGACTGCAAGCTAGGACTTCCTGAACTATGTCAGAATTTTCACATATAAGAAATAGCCATAATTCAGCCTGAAGATTTACTAAAACTTGTGTTTAGGAAAAAAGCAGCAAATAATCTGGTGCCACATGGATTCAATTGTTTCTGCTCATGAAATACGGTCTTTACAGCAAGAAGTACACTGGGAGAGGCAGAACCAGAAGGAAATGATTTACAGTAGCCTAAAATTTCAGCCTTGACTATAACAGAGTTTTTTTAACTTGGATTTTTCCCCTTGCCTTGAGTCATTGCCAATACTAGGGCAGGGGGGAGAAACAAAAAAGAAAGAAAGAAAAAACAAGAAGGTTGGAGATGCACGGTCTAGGCATTAATACAGCCCAAACTACCTGTATAAATTACAAGTTATGACAATGACTTCCCTGAGAGAAGTGATTAAGCACTGCTTTAACCTGATCCTATAGATTTCCTCTTTTACTTTTTCCCCATAATGAACCCGAATTGCTATTTAAATTCTGGCAAAGATTGAATTAATCAGCTCAAAATATATAAATCATTCAGAGTCCTGATTTTCCTGGTTTGATTTGGCTTCAGGTGCTTTCACTTTGCTTGCCTAAGCTATAGTTATGCAATGATACAGATCCTCTGGTTCTGGCTACTGATAAGTAGACCTAGGACTATTTATATAAACGAATGTAAATTGCTGCTAAGTGAAAGTGTGCTTCTCCAGCTGACTGAATTCTTTATAGTCCCATCTTTCTTCATCCTAACAGAAAAGAATTTAGTACGTTTTGAGATACCAAGGCAGGGTAGTAGGCAGGAAAACTTACTACAGATGCTCCAAGAGAGTAGCTATGATATTGCTGATCCAGCTCCTCTGTTCAACTTTATATAAAATGTTACCTGTGAAAGAACTTCCAAAAGTCAAAACAAAGTGTGGACAGCTGATTAGTAGTATTGCTGTTTCACAGAATGACTCAATGGTTGAGGTTTGAAGGGATTTCTGTAGGTCATCTTGTTCAACTCTCCTGAAGCAGGGTTGCCTACAGCTGGCTATATAGGACCACATCTAGGCAGCTTCTGAACAGCTCCAAGGATGGAGATTCCACAGGCTCTCTGGGGAACTCATACCAGTACTCAGTCACTCTCACAGTGGAAAAGCGTTTCCTGATGTTCAGAAGGAATCTCATTTGTATCTGTTGTCTTTTACCCCTGGATACCACCGAGAAGTTCCTAGCTCTATCTTTACATCTTCCTTGCTGATATTTGTCTGCATTGATGAAAATCCCCCTTGAGCTCTATCTCCTCAAGGCTAACCATCTCATTTCTCTAAGCCTTTCTTCACAGAAATGAGTCTTAGTGAGTCTTTTGCTGGACTATCTCTAGTAGCTTTGTATCTCTCTTGTACCAAGGAGCCCAGAACATGGCACTCTCAGGTATGGCCTTACCTGTGTTCAAGAGAGAAGAAAGGATCACCTCCCTTGATGTGCTGCAACACTTCTCATAATGCGGCCAGGGTAAACTGCAGCCTCACATGCAGTTTGGTGACCACCGGACTCTCCAGACTTTGATGCAAACAAAGTTGCCTTGTAGGCAGCATCTAGTGTACAGGTTTGTTCCTCTTCAGGCACAGGACTTCGTACGTTCCTTTGTTGAACTGCTCGAGCTTCTTGTCAGCTCGCTTCTTCAACCTGTCTCAAGGTCCCTCTGGATGGCACTGTGACCCTCTGGCATTATCAGCCCCTCCTCCCACTTTGCGTCAGCAGCAAACACTGTGCCACATCATCCAGAATATTAATGAAGATGTTAAACAGAACCAGACCCAGCACTGACCTCTGTGAAGCTAACAATTTCCACCAAAAAGTTTTTATATGTTTTAAGTCAAAACCACAACAGATTTCAGAAGTACATTGTGGCAATAGTTAAATAAAGTACATGAGTAGTATGACAACTATTGCACAGATAGCTACTTGAGAGCCTTCTAATACCTTTCAGCATTACAGATTTTGTTTGTGGTTTTCATTAAGTAGGATAAGACTAAAACGTGCATGAAATTCACATCTTCAGAATACATTGTGAGAAGCAAGAGGATGGAAAAGATTTAAGATGGATTTAAGTGCTCAGTAGGAAAGGAAATGAAGCAGTTTCAGGGTTATCTACCGAGTTTGGAAGACTGATTTTTCTACAGTCTTCTAAAGCAACAGAGCAACATTCAATTTTGCTTTGTACTACGTTCCTCTTGAAGCTGTATATTCAAAACTGAGACTTCTATGGGCTTTCATGGATATCTTTTGAGATATGAAATTTGAGATTCTGTTTCAAAATGCAGTTTGACACATGCCTGAACTGCTGAAATAAATCCTAATTGTCCTGAACTATGACTTTCATAAAAAAAGAGAAAAACAAGAGTTCTGACCAAGGTGGATTTGGAGCACCAGGTTGGAAGCTTTTTATGAAGATACTTTGCAGAAGTAGTGAGAATTTTTTAAGGATATAAAAGCAATGATAACAGTTAGCATGAAAGGAGAGGGGAAATCTAAAGAGGAGATTGGAACAAATCTGTCAATAACTTTGAAGACTCATTTGCAGACCATATAAAAAAAGATGTTCTAAGACAAATGAAATGCAGTCCAAATTTTAAAGAGCCCTGTAGCGCTTTAAGTAGCAGAATCTATGGGTCAGAGAACTTAAGATTAATGAACAGTTCTATAGACAAGCAGAAGATGAAACAAAGATACAGGGATAAAAGTTGAAAAGTACATTTAGAAAAGTACATTTTATTCTTGTTTTTTTAATTCTAATACCCAGATTAACTGTGACTGATAACTATGCTTGGTCAAGTAGGGGAAGTATTGAAAAGAACTGAAAAGCCAGACAGTAAAATGCCTAGAAAAAGCTCTACCTTCTTGCAAGAACTATAATCTGAACTACTCTAAAACATTTTGCAATAATATGAACAGTTTAATAGTTCCACCTTTTAAGTGACAAACTGTCAACTCTCAAAGACAGCAGATTATCAAGATAAATGAGGTGTCATTTTTCCTCAAGTGTAGTTAAAGCATGTCAGCTGCCCATCACAAAATCAGACTGTCAAGCTTGCATAGTATTCAGTTTCTACTTTTACTGGAACTAAAGACAACCACCATGTAAGGAAAAAGGAATACTTTCTGTTAAATCAGGAAGCAATCAAACAAAGTACACTTAAAAGGATTAGATTTGTCTCTGCCACAAACATTAAAGATGGTTCTCAGTTCCTGAAGGTTATGATTTTGATATTCAATCCGACAAACATTTGAACCCAAATCTGTGTGTACTGAACTTTTAGTTCATTTAGTTTATGAATAATTTCCCCAATCTCAATAACATTACTGACACGAATAAAAAGTTAGGTGTCCACTCCTGTAGGGTGTCTCTACATTGTATGCTACCGCACAGAACACTCTTGGCATTTACTGCTTTTAGCCCTTTCTTCCTGTTTGGCTTCATGGATGCTGACTTTGGCTTTGATCTTCCTGGTTCAATTCAGAAAACTACTGCATGAAGAAGGCGTTTTCTGCTCTCTTTCAATGTATAAAAGGTGCATACAATCAGAAGAGCTAGACAGCACTTAAAGGAAGTCTACAGTGCTCCATGTAAGGTATGAGTCTAGCAGACTTCATCACCCAGGCACAGTGTTACTGTTCAAAACCAGTTTGTGAGCAATACTATAAACTTACTGGTTTCTGCACTGTTCTGGTTTTCTCTGCAGATGAAGGCAGGTATTAAGTGATAACAATTTTGTATATTTTCACTGTTAACAAGTGACCTTTGGGAAGACACTTAACACTCTTCAAGATTGCATGTAGAAGATTGACTATCCTGAAAAACGTGGACCCTCTATTTTCTAGTGATCTCCACATACAGCCGCAAATTCTGAATAAGGACAGTAGATATCGAACAGTTTTGTGTTACTCTCAGAACCTGGATGGTCCTGCTTCAAGCAACTCCAGTGGCAACATCAAATTAAGGTGATGATTTATATCTGTCAGGTTGACAGGATACATGTCAATAGTATTTATTCTTGTAACAGGAGCAACTGTGTTACCAATAGCATATACAGATACCCTGCCAACAAATGGTCAACAAGAGCTAAGAAAGCCAACTGCAGTTGCAAATTCTCACTAGGGATTATTCAGCTGGAGGGTTTTTTGGTATTTACTACAGAGCATATAAAAGTAATCCAATTACAGTAAGGATTAATTAACTAAGGGTTTAAAATTGTATAAATACCTTAAATCAGTTTTTAAAGGGTTTTCTTTTCCAGAACCCTACTTTGAACATGAAATGTTACTCCAACACGGTTGAGGTATCTATTTATAAACAAATGTTTGTGTGTAATGGTCAAAAGCAAAAAAGAGCAATGGAATGTTTTTGTCCTGATTTTTATCCTATCCTGAAATTCTAACTATATTCCCCCTATAAAAGCACTGCAAACATGAAAACTTTTTACTAGAGCTTTTTTTCCCTCTTCTATTTCCAAAGTAAAGTGATGCTTGTGGTAAAATTACTTAATGAGAATAATTCAATGCATCAGTAATCATTCCAACAAAGAACCATGTCCATTTACAGTATTGTTTAACTATTTCTATTGTTGGTGATCACACTAAATAGGTATTTGAATGGCACCAAGCCAGATGAACCAAAACAACCTTCATGGGTACCAAACATTAACTTTTTGTAGAAAATTAACTAAAAGCCTGCAAAAGCAACGTGCAAAATCACACACCTCTACTCTAACTAGTGGTCTTTTAGGCAGTATGTGTAGTCTACACCTGATGTTATTTTGCTTAAGTAATGTCAATAAAATACACTAGGAGCTATTATCAGCCCATTATGTCATCATCCAAGCTTACACTGAACCACGTCAACATGTATGTACTACAGCTCAAGAACTGTAACACAGCAGGTGTATGAAAACAGGTGTCTCTTCAGAGAAGACATCTACTGTTTATGATGAAGCACATGAAAAATCATGTTAGCTGGACAAAAACCATAATAACCAGAAGCTGTGCAGTTTAGCAGCCTTTGGATAGCTGAAGAATGAAACTGAACCAGAGTCGATTCTGACAAGTCAGCCACTGCAGAACTCAAGTAAAGGAAGGCACCTGGAATTTGCAGTAGTGAGTCAAAATGTTGCCAGTAGTGGTCAGACCCCAGGCCTCCAAGAAAGAAGACACAATGTTTTTAAGGAAGAACAGTTGGCTCAAAGTGCTTGGCCTAAGTTCTAAAACATCAGGCTTCCGTCCCTTGTGATCCTTCCCTACTATTTTAAGTACAAAATAACTTCATTATCCTTACTTTTAAAACCTCTACTTAAACCCCCTGATTTAAAGCCTGGCTCAGTGACAGTTTGTCGATAAGAACTGTACTAGCTCAATACAGATGCCACATCAAAACAATGCACATTACAAGCACAATTAGTTACCTTTAAGTCTGCAAACTTACTGGCACTCCCAGAGTTCTCTACTAATTTGGTTACATATCCCAAACACCACTTCTGTATTACCTTCGCAGAATAACTGGATTCTTTGTATACAAGCTCTTAAAATTACCTACATGACTTTTTTCATCTTACTGTTGTTTTAATGTTTTTATATATATTGAATGCAAGCAAAGAAACCCCACATAAATAGCTCTTACATCTAGCATTTCAAAGAGCCACAGATAATCCAGAAACGGTCCATACTCCAGGAAATACCAGACAAAAAAGTTGCAAACGTATTGGGCCTTGGGAAACAAAGTTGCTAGAGGGAGTGAGTTCCACAGCTGGAGTATCTCAAATAGGCATTCTCCATTCAACTTACCCTTCCACCTCCACATTTACACCCCACTGCTCCTCTCCACATACGTGCACCAGAAGTACCCTGGCTGTGATGCAAATACTAGGCTAAAATTCCTGATACAAGTCAGATGATCCTCAGTGGAATAGTTACTATATAGGTTGAGAGGTTTTCACATGTAAATTACAAGTTCATTTTAGGCATATTCATAAGTATTTGTTAGCCAAGAAAACTTACCAATTTCCTCTGTGTTTAACATTTTTCATCATACCATAGCCACAACCTGCTTCCCTGACATGGTTTCTGTTCTGTAACTCATGCAAGTCCATAAAAGAGTACACAGGACACATCTGGAGAGCACTGGGAGAGCTGGCTAGCATCAACATAAGGCTGATCTTTACTCTCTTCACAAGGTTGTGATACCTGGGGAGGTTCCCCAAGAATTTCAGAAAGGTAAATCTTACTGCAAGGGCAACACGAGAACATGCAGGCCACTCTCTCTTCCATCCCTGCGAAAAAAACAGAGTGCAAGGCCTCTTGGAAGCTCTCCACCGTGATACATCTATGATTTCCATGCAACTTTGTAGCCTCTGTAAGAACCAGGCACCACCTCCCCACAGAAATTTTAAAATTATTAATATTCTCTCTCTTTTTTCTTACCTGAAACATCACATTAGGAGTATCTGTTCTGGCCTACTGTCGTGAGTTTAAAGAGCCGACAGACTGAAGCTCTCAAGCAAATTGGAGAAAAAAAACAGAATTATATTTAGAGAGAGTGTTACAGATAGAAATTACAAAGCAGATACAGAATCCATAAGTGAACCCCCTGAATTTTCCCCCGTCCCAAAACTAAATCTACAATCGCCCATGCCTCTGGCATCCAAGAGGCCTAAGCACAGCCTCTGGAGGCCCCAAACCAGGCCTATCCTTACATGTTTGTCCCGATAACGCAGCTCCTGCCCGACACAAGGCTGGAGGGGGAGGAAAGGAGAACAAGTTGGCCTTGCCAGGAGTTTATGAAGAGACAGTAGAATTATGAGATTGAATAACAATCTTCCAGTCCCCAGAGGACTCTTTTTAACCTTATAGTTCCCAACCTGGGACATCTATCAACGCCTACTCGTTTCAAAATTATACATCTGCAAATGGAGTCAGACCAAGGCCTTTGACTTGCTGCTTAACATTACTGAAATCTAAAGAAAAAACACCAAAACAGGAAAACAAATCTAAAGTTCAGCATTGATGTTAGAGATAAAGGAAAGCTAACTTTTGAGTTTTCTATTTCATGGCCCAGATGAATTCACTGCTGAATTGTTTACCTTGCATATGCTTTTACCTCTTTATTGGTTTCATGTAACAGCGATTTTTCACTTTGCCTCATGCTCACAACTGGATAACTGCATTTCTATTGACTATAACTTAGAATGACATTACTATAATTGAAAGAGTTGGAGGTATGACACATTTGTAATGGGAACAGTTTGATGTACAACAGCTTATTCTATCTTCATACATTTGAAACTTTTTTCCTTCCACAAACCTCCAAACTCTAATTATGTTAAACGAAATTGTATAACAATGCAGCAAAAACAACCAACTACTACTAAAGATGTTAAAAATTACAACAATGGCTTATTAGAATAAATGACACATTAAATACAGCAGCATGCTATTTCCTATTGACACTGTCATGCTCAGAAAAATCTATTAACAGTTAAAAACATGCATGGAATGCTCTTCCAATGAACCCAAAGTAATGATCCGAGTTGGAAAACTACCACAAGAAAAAGCAAGAAAGAATTGGACTATAACAACACTCTGACTTAACAGGCCCCAAAAGATCATTGTTTACATTTGAAGCTAACTTAGATGCTTTTTAAAATAGAAGCCCCTTAAAACTTTTCAAATGCCCATAACAGTGGACTCTAAACAGAAGGGACTCAGTACACAGAAGTAATTTAAAAGTGATGTTTCACGCATTTGAAAGTCAGTGGGTGAAAATCTATTTTCCTCAGTACCACAGAGAACCTGTCACCTTTCAGAGCAGCCGTGACTTCAACCCTCATGTACCCTGAGTAAGTGCTCTTCTAATTCTTAAAGCTCAAGGGAAATCTTTCACTGTAGGAATGACGAGTTTATCACAAGGAATGAGATGGTAAAACCACCAAAGCAATACAGATACATTTAAATCCACAGAACAGATTTGTATTTCTCAAAGATACCAGAATTTTATTAAAGGGAAAAAAAAAAATATATATATATATATGTTTGCACTAAAATTAGTACTGCTACTCAGTATCAGTAAAACTGCATCATTTATCAAACTTGCTTCAAGGGCACCATCACAGCTGATGCTGTGCAAATTTATTCAAGATGTGGTAAAATATGGTCTGAAGGGGAAAAAACAGAGAATTAGTAAATTCAGTTCTAGAATCAGTGATTCTAGAACAATTATATTCAAATATTGCCACTCACTTTCCATAAAATTAACGTTTCCACTAGCACTTTTAAAAAACAAAACCAAACTTCAAACAGAAATATGCAAAAAAATTAAGGAAAATAATTCTGAGCTACAAGTTCACCACTTGACACACACAAAGTTTAAGAACTGTTCTGTTTCCACTCAGAAATGACCAGTGATTTATTGTAACACTGTCCTAAACACTTGGTTACATATGAAGTTTATCAGGTAGATTTTGAAAATAACAGTTACTTTCTTGAATTCACTTGGAGAAGGATGCAGAGCAGGACACTTCTTTGCTCACTTGATTTCTGAGTAAACAGAAGCTACAAACAAAGAAAAAAACATTAATTTGGTTTCAGTTTTACTGTTTGCATATGATTTTTGTGTATTAAATACTTAGGAAATTAATTTTCTTTTAACAAGAGGTGTAATAAGCTGAAACTTGCTATGGAAACACTACTGAAGAGAAATGATGATAGGTAGTTTAAGTGCAAGTGTGGGAAGTTCTGAGTTTTGGGTTAATTTTATTAGAGAGGCATGTAAGTAGTATTTGTGACACTGGACATAAACAGGTAGGTACATGTATGATACCTAAGTGTTATCTTTTTTTATTAAAAAACATTTATTAGTATCTTTTTTACTTAAAAAAAGACCAAAAAGCCAAACCAAACCCAAAACCAACCCCAAAACCCCAAACCACCAACCCAAAAACCAAACAAACCCCACAGCAAAACCACAACAAAAAAAAGTAACAGTAGTAATAACAGGAACTAAGACCAAGATTGTACATCACAAGTTATGACAGGTTTCCAGGTGACACTACTGGAAGTTGTATTGGAGTGGGCTTAAAAGAAGATTGTGCTTTGGTTTCTGCTGACAACTAAGCAAGCAATAATGAAGACTGGAACCAACACTTTAGCTGCCTTTTTAAAGCAAGCTCAATACTCTTACTGAAAAAACCCTATGTTTATATACACATACATACACATATGTATAACTTTCACTGAAAGGGTAAATTACTAAGCCAAAATCTTGATAGAAAATAGCTGCATCTGATGGTGTCCAACCAAAGTAATACCCACAGAAACCCAGTATAAAACTCAGATGTGCACCACTTCATTGCAGATTAGAGGTGAAACTTAAACATGCACATTCTTGACCATACAGGGTCAAGAGAATACTTGGCATAGCACATCTTGTAAGAAACAGTAATTTTATAAGACATTTCTGCTTATTATCATCACCTTTTCATATGACAGATCCACCAGGTAGCTGAAAGTCAAGCAAGAATCAGAAATGTAAAACATCAGTCTGAAACGTATGGTGGTCCTATGAACAAATCGGTTTATGTGTGTCTTCAAGAACAGGTGATTTTGAAAACACGTGTGATTTTCATTTTAAAAAACAGTAATAAAACAAAATCAGTAGATTAGTTTAGCAGAACAATAGTGGCACTTCAATTTATTTTTTTTTCTGTTGTTAAGCTCAAGACACAGAAAGATTAGGAGGCAGAACGTGCCTACTAGCAATGTCCCTTGTTTATTACTAGCCCTGCCTAAATACAGCAATATTAACACCTCCAGAAACAAGAGCGAGGAAAGAGGTAATTAATACAGACAAAAAGAAAAGAATAAAGATAAGAATAGATACACACACAGATGACTTCAACACACAGAACTGCTCAGTTCAGTTTGGTCACCTGTTTCCTATTATACACTTGCTTCTTCCAGCATTACTGGCTATAAGGATAACAGAAAAGACCACTGGCAAAACAGGAAATTATCACAGAATTAACTAGGTTGGAAAAGACTTTGTAGATCATCATGTCTACATGGGAGAAGGGGAGGGGGTGTTGCCCTCTACATCA
>VWZE01007865.1:4706-17522 GCA_013396675.1 Eubucco bourcierii
TGAGGACAGACTGAGAGAGTTGGGGCTCTTCAGCCTGGAGAAGAGAAGGCTTCAAGGAGACCTGATAGTAGCCTTCCAGTATCTGAAGAGGGGCCTACAGGAAGGCTGGAGAGGGACTATTGACAAGGTCTTGCAATGACAGGACAAGGGGCAATGGGTTTGAAGTGGTAGAGGGGACATTGAAACTGGATGTTAGGAGGAAGTTCTTTGCATTGAGGGTGGTGAGGCACTGGCACCGGTTGCCCAGGGAGGTTGTGGCTGCTCACTCCCTGGAGGGGTTCAAGGCCAGGTTGGAGGAGGCCTTCAGTGACCTGTACTAGTGGGAGGTGTCCCTGCCTATGGCAAGGGGTTGGAACTAGATGATCCTTGAGGTCCCTTCCAACCTTACCATTCTATGATTCTATGATTTTACAAAGTGTGGAGGGCAGGGAACTCCCAAACCATCACAGTTGGGAATGCATTTTGAGGGTCTTTAATCAGGTGCTTCTCAAAATGTTATTTCTTGTACATTCTCGTAAACCAGATGATCTATGGTCCTATTCTATTGATCTATTAGGTAATCTATTGATTACCTTTATGAACAAAATGTTCACATGTTCTGTGTGTAAAAAAAAACATTCCTTGCAAGTGTCTCTGCATCTACCAAAACAGTCTATTTCGTATATTAACAGGTAAGTTTCCTGTATACTGTTTGGTCAACTCTATGGCAGAAAATACTGGAGAAATTCTCTGGTCTTGAGCTTAATCAGTACATTCTAGTACACAAGTAATGCCTGTCAGTTGACCGTAGGACAGCCTGGAGAAATCTGCAAGACTCTGAAATTCCCTCCTGAAGAACTTCTGTAGCAGTTACTCATGTCTCCACATGAAGTCAGCCACAATTTCAATCACCTTTGTTATTCCATCATTTCATCTGTGTGAAGAATAGCTAGTGAGCACCTGAATTACCCAGGGAAGTGATGATGATGCCAGTTGCATATGCAATTGAGTACAGTTTGATAGCTAGCTACACTGCAGTTGTAACTTGAAGTTCCCTAAACTTTTGGACAATATACAGATTTGGAGCACAGATTCATTTTTAGTCCCTAAGTGACCATTGTTCACTATTTGGAAATTGTATTATATTAGACATAGATGTCTACACTTAGATGGCTTGAACCATTCTCCCCAAAACTGGAAACCCCATGTCTTTGTATAACCATACAAAACATGTTGCTTGTCACAATAAATAGACTCAGAGGAATCATTGTTCTTCTTCAGTTCAAGCCTGCAACAATCATCAAGTGCAATAGAATCATAGAACCATAGACTAAACCAGGTTGGAAGACACCTCCAAGATCATCCAGTCCAACCTATCACCCAACCCTATCCAATCAACTAGACCATGGCACCAAGTGCCCCATCCAGGCTTTGCTTCAACACCTCCAGGGATGGTGACTTCACTATCTCCCCGGGGCAACCCACTCCAATGCCAATCACTCTCTCTGTGAGGAACTTCCTCCTAACATCCAGACTAGACCTCCCCCAGCACAAATTGAGATTGTATATGTAATAGCTACATAGTGTGCAGAATGAAAAATAGACACTCTACAAATCACTTCCAGCTAACTTTTTACGATGTTCCTCTAAATAGTGTTTGTGGCTGAATTTGTAATTAGCATACTGAGCAGACAGAGTTAGTTGAAACACTGGTGTCCATAAAATGACTCATGCCACTTAGTGCTTGTATACTGGAATATAATTTTCTCACCAGAGCTTTGCCTCTATGAAGAATGCTCCCTCTGAACAGAAGAGACAGGTAAAAGAAGGAACGGTTTATAGCCCTGTTCTCTATTAAGAGCCATACTCAAGGAAATGACTGCCTCATCAATTGACTTTAATCGACAACATGTTTGATAATCATAATGACAAGCACTCAGAAGCAAACCAAATTTAAACGTTTCCCAGGAAGGCTCAAAACGATTTGACAGCTGTGAATGTTCTTACAACAAGAATTATAATATCCATGTCTTTTGTTTGGTTTCTCAGCAACAACTTGAATGGCTCTGGGTAATCTTTCAGAGAAGCTAAATACTAAGTGCAGAGAGACTCATTTCCACTGTGCCAGATATTCACAGCTGTGTTGTCACTTAAATCACTAACAGGAACATGACATATGCATCAGTGTGTGTCAAGGTGGAAAGATGGATGTGAGTTGAGAGATCCAGTCTCTCTTCTTGGCTACAGAGAGACTCATTTTCTATTGGCATTCCACACTTCAGTTTTCCCACCTGTAAAATGAGTATAGTGGATTATACTTTGCACAACAGTCATGGGAGTTAGTCTATAGTTAATAGCAGGGACTTCTTCGACAAGAGCTTCTGGACAGAGCAGCACACAGATCAATATAATCCAAGCAATGCCCATTTATTGAATATGAACATGTACTTACATACTTTTCTAACAGACTGTTCAGGCCAGCCCATTACAAAGCAATTGGTCCAAATCATTAAGAGACAAGTTGTTGCCCTAAACAGCTGACTCAAATCGCCAAGATGCAATATTGCGGCTTTCTCTAATTAGTGTAAGTCATTAAGACATGAGCTGTGAGGGAACCAAGCGGTTAGATCATAAGTATCTGTTCAAAATGCCTCTTGTTTGCTTTGATCTTCCTGCCATTGGCCATTGTCCATTTCTCCTGCTGACTGCTGCAACTTATGTTCTTGGCCTTTGGATAAACTTTTCATGTAGACTGTGAAACTTCAGCTTACAATTTAGCATTTAGCAGAACTTGTATTATTCACATGTCCAGTTAATAAAGAATGTTTCCCTATAATAGTTCACTAGCACTTTAGTGCATACCATGCTTT
Source organism: Eubucco bourcierii (assembly GCA_013396675.1). Lineage (NCBI taxonomy): Eukaryota > Metazoa > Chordata > Aves > Piciformes > Ramphastidae > Eubucco > Eubucco bourcierii. The sequence goes on from VWZE01007865.1 coordinate 7,556, forward strand.
AAAGGAATATGTAGTAAAACCAAGCAAAATTTTGCATTATTCCAGTAAGATTATGATCATCAACAAAAAGTTACTAATTTACTCATTCTTTATTAAGACCTTCTGGTAGCTAAGATAAGTTTCAAATACATCCTGCAAACTGTTTTTTGAGGTTGCATCTTATTGTAGAAGCTCCTGGACAAAGCTATACACAGAGTAGTATGATCTAAGTGACGACCCCTTTGAGTATGATCATTCACTCATATATTTTCTAACAGACTATGCAGGTTAGTTCATTGTTAAGCAGTTGGTCCAGATCATTAAGGCACAAGCTCTGTGGCATTAAGCAATTGGTTAGACTTATCTGTTCAAACGCTTTTCGTGTGAATCTTTGTTTCTGCTTTGATCATCCTGTTGTTGACCTTTTCCTGGTGGCAGTTTGAGCTGGTGACCTTGCCCTTCAGATGAACCTTCATGCAGGTTGTGAAACTTTTCAGTTCGCAATTACCAGTTAACACAAGTTGGATTGCTCACATGTCCATTTAATGCAAAGTATTCCCCTACATCTTATGTCCAGACGCTTGTGTAGGTCTATTGGTTACAAGTACTACATTACTTAGAAATACAACTATCCTGAATGACAGCTAGGCAGTGAGATGATCTCTAAGACTCATATTTTCTAACTTTCTAATTTGCAACAGAAGTGAGGTTATAGGTTTCCTTTATAATAATTCTGTAGTGTCAGAATTTTGAGACATATATTTACATACAAAGGAATATACTCTCTGCATCTGAAGAGAACCAAGTGCAAGTTATTTAAAAGCTTGGAAGGATTCAGGAAAAAAAATTGAACCACAGATAGATCCCAATAACACTTAGAAAAATAAGTGTTTTCAGAATCATATCTCACTTTTGAAACTCTTACCAAAATGGATGAGAAGTATGACCTCTCTGTGAGCAAGTAGCTTCACAGTTTTGTATTTGGTATTTGTTATGACCCCTTCTGCTGTTCATGACAATAGCCACTACCAGCAGGAAAGAAACACCTTGGCTGCATTAATCTGGTATACCAGTGACTGTGACCTTCAAAGTGCTCTGCAGGGACTAAGGCCAGGTGGGTCAGGCAGCTGTAGGGACCCAGGCCAGGTGGGTCAGGCAACCCCAGCCCTGCTTTAATCTCATGCATCTAGACTTGTGAGGAAGAGTGACCACCATATAAAGATATAGCCAAGAATCTGTATCACATCTGTAATGACACAAGAGATTGATTTAGGAAGATTACAACTTGCAGAGTCTAGACAGAATATCTGTAAGCACCTTTCCTGCTGTCCCTCTGCTGAAACTGTTTTAGAGAATGACTTAGCTTTTTTAAAGAAGTAACAAGTAAAAGAGTAAAGGTTCTCACACAAACTAGGCTAAGGATATTTTTGTGTTGTCAGATGGCACGATGACAGTATATACACTTACAGAGGGCATAGAAAGGAAATATGAAGATTTTCTTATTAAATATTTTTAATCATAGAATCATAGAATCGTAGAATGGTAAGGTTGGAAGGGACCTCAAAGATCATCTAGTTCCAACACCCTGCCATAGGCAGGGGCACATCCCACTAGTACTGGTCACTCAAGGCCTCCTCCAACCTGACCTTGAACACCTCCAGGGAGGGAGCATTCACAACCTCCCTGGGTAACCTGTTCCAGTGTCTCACCACCCTCACTGCAAACAACTTCCTCCCAACATCCAGTCTAAATCTACCCTCTTCCAGTTTAAACCCATTGCCCCTTATCTTGTCATTGCAAGACCTTGTAAATAATCCCTCCCCAGCTTTCTTGTAGGCCCCCTTCAGATACTAGAAGGCTACTATAAGGTCTCCTGGAAGTCTTTTCTTCTCCAGGCTGCAGAGCCCAAATTCTTGTAGACTATCCTCATAGCAGAGTTGCTCCAGCCCCCTGATCATCTTCGTGGCCCTCCTCTGGACTCGCTCCAACACTTCCATGTCCTTTCTGTGCTGGGGGGTTACAGAACTGTACACAGAACTGTACACTAGCAACTCTTTGCATGGATGGGACTAAAGTGGCACAATCAAGTTTATATCTCCACCTCTTTACAAATTTGATATCATAATATAAACATTACAAAAGTAAAATCTTTTTCTTCTTGATTGAAAACTATGGGCTTTGCTTATCCTAAATCTATATTTAAAAATGTGACACATTAATTATTAATCATAAAATCACAAAATTGTTTAAGCTGCAAAAGGCCTTTAAGATCATTAAGTACAACCATTATTCTAATATTCTAAAGTTCACTCTTTGTTTTCCAACATTTACTTTTCAACATAATTGGTGAAGAAGAAATATATCAAACCTAGACCAGCAAATGTTTGAGACCCATTTAGTGTAGAAGCAGGTTATAAGCTATTGAGAGAGTTCTCATAATCACTTCCCCTTGTTCCTGTGGGAAACCTTAACTTCCTGGATATGTGCTGGAAATACAATACAGCAGGGAGAGAACAGTCCTGGAGGTTTGTGGAGTGTGTGGAGGATACCTTCCTGACACAGCTGATGAAGGAGCCAATTGAGGAAGGTTTCCTCCTGGACGGACCTGCTCCTTTTAAACAGGGTAGAAGTAAAAACTGGTGACTGAGACTCAGCAATCATAAGATGATTGAGTTCTCTATCCATGGAAAAACAAGGAGAGGGTTTAGTAAAACTGGCACCTTAAATTTCCTGAGGACAAACTTTGGTTTGTTCAGAAGACTGATTGACAAAGTCCCCCAGGATGTCTGGACATATTGCAAGAGGGAAGTCTTAAAGGCACAGGAGCAGGATGTCCCTGTGTGCTGATTTGAGGTTAATTGGAATATTTTAATAGAGAAAATTACACTATAGGCTGTGGAAGGAAAGCATGGTGATGTCTACTTCACTCATAGGTTTGCTGAGATGTTTAAGAGAAGAAACCAAAACATAGCTCAGTCTGTCTGTAGGGGCACAGCGTCTCGGGCGGTCTAGCAGCTTCTGGTTTCTATCTGCCGATAATCTTCACTAACCACTTTTCTTCTAACCCTCTCTGTCCGATCCTCCTAATTCACCTTGCGCGTAAGGTAAACCTTGGGGTAAGGTATAGGAGTGGGGAGAAGGTGGAAGGGTGGTTGGGAGCCCCTCCTGGGGTCTCTCATTTCTGGGAGGGGTGCTGTGCTTCTGTGTTACCTTTAACTCGTATATTTCTGTAAATATTCCTGTATATAGTGTATGTCTCTGCTTGTACATTGTTCTGAGCTGTAAATAGAGCTTCAGTCCTTAACTTACAGCCAGCTGAGTTCTAGTCTGGGTCATTTTACAAAGTGGGGGGGGGGCGGGAAACTCCCAAACCATCACATCCTGCATACCAAAAAGCGAGTCAGCAGGGAAGGTGTCCAGCCTGGTTGAATAGGGACCNATACCAAAAAGTGAGTCAGCAGGGAAGGTGTCCAGCCTGGTTGAATAGGGACCTTTGGTTGTACCTCAAGAACAAACGGAGAGTCTATGGCCCTTGGAAGAGGGGACAGAGCTCTCATGAGGACTATAAAGATGCAATGAAACAATGTAGAGAGAAAATTAGGAGATTCAAGGTACAAGTAGAGCTTGAACTGGCTACAGCAATTAAGGATAGAAGAAATACTTCTATAAATCCATTGACAACAAAAGGAGGACTAGGGAATATCTCTATCCTTTACTGGATTCAGAGGGAAACACAGCGACTAAGAATGAGGAAAAGGCTGAGGTGCTTAATGCCTACTTTGCCTCTGTCTTTAGCACTGGATCCAGCAGTGCCCTGGACACCAGCCTCATGAAGTAAGGGTAAGGGAGAGGAATCATAATGAGGTCATCACAATAAATGAGGAAGTCGTCAGAGATCTGCTATACCACTTACACAAGTCTGGATGGGTTACATCCAAGGGTGCTGAAGGAGTTGGTAAGTGTCCTCACCAAGCCACTCTCAACTATTTACAGTATCACCACCACCAGGACTTACCTGAAGTCCTGTCTAACTGGGGAGGTGCCAATGGACTGGAAGATATCAAATGTGATGCCTATCTACAAGAAAGGAAGAAAGAAGGATCTGGGAAACTATAGACCTGTCAGTCTGTCCTCAATATCAGGGGAGGTCATGGAGCAGAGCATCTCAAGGGCCACTACACACCATATAAGGAACAACCAGGGGACCAGATCTGCTCTTTATGAAGAGCAGATCCTGTCTGACAAACCTGATCTCATTTTATGATAAGATTACCTGACTACTGAATGAGGGAAAGGCTGTGGATATTGTCTACCTAGACTTTTGAAAAGTGTTTGACACTGTTCCCTACAGAAGTCTTGTGGGCAAACTGGCTGCTCATGGATTGGACAAGCACAGCTCTGCCGGATAAAGCAGTGGCTGGATGAATGGGCCCAAAGGGTGGTCAATGGAGTTAAATCCATCTGGCAGCTGGTCACAAGTGGTGTTCCTCAGACCTCAGTGTTGGGACCACTTCTGTTTAACATCTTTATTGATGATCTTGATGGAGACATAGAGTGCCAACACTAAATTTGCACATGACACCAAGTTAAGTGGCAGTGTTGATCATCATGAGGGTAGGGAGGCTTTAAAGTGGCACTTGGATAGGTCAGATCGATGGGCCAATGTTAATGGCATGAGCTTCAAAAAGGCCAAGTGCCAGGTCCTGCACTTGAGCCACAACAACCCCAAGCAACACTACAGGCTTGGGAAAGTGCGGGTGGAGAGCTGTCTAACTGAAAGGGACTTTGGGGTTGTAATTNGAGACATAGAGTGCCAACACTAAATTTGCACATGACACCAAGTTAAGTGGCAGTGTTGATCATCATGAGGGTAGGGAGGCTTTAAAGTGGCACTTGGATAGGTCAGATCGATGGGCCAATGTTAATGGCATGAGCTTCAAAAAGGCCAAGTGCCAGGTCCTGCACTTGAGCCACAACAACCCCAAGCAACACTACAGGCTTGGGAAAGTGCGGGTGGAGAGCTGTCTAACTGAAAGGGACTTTGGGGTTGTAATTGATGAGAAACTGAATATGAGCAAGCAGTGTGCCCAGGTGGCCAAGAAGGCCAATGGCATCCTGGCTTATATTAGAAATGCTGTGTCCAGCAGGAGTAAGGAGGTGATTGTCCCCTCATACTCTTCTCTGATGAGGCCACACCTTGAGTATTGTGTTCAGTTTTGGGCACCTCATTGCAAGAGGGATGTTGAGGTGCTGGAGAGAGTGCAGAGGAGGGCAACAGAGTTGGTGAAATACCTGGAGAATAAATCTTATGAGGAGTGACTGAAGGANCGGGTGGAGAGCTGTCTAACTGAAAGGGACTTTGGGGTTGTAATTGATGAGAAACTGAATATGAGCAAGCAGTGTGCCCAGGTGGCCAAGAAGGCCAATGGCATCCTGGCTTATATTAGAAATGCTGTGTCCAGCAGGAGTAAGGAGGTGATTGTCCCCTCATACTCTTCTCTGATGAGGCCACACCTTGAGTATTGTGTTCAGTTTTGGGCACCTCATTGCAAGAGGGATGTTGAGGTGCTGGAGAGAGTGCAGAGGAGGGCAACAGAGTTGGTGAAATACCTGGAGAATAAATCTTATGAGGAGTGACTGAAGGAGACAGAGGCTAGTTAGTCTGTAAAAGAGGAGACTGAGGGGAGACCTCATCACTGTCTACAGCTACCTGAAAGGACATTGTGGAGACATTGGTCTCTTCTCACAGGTAAATAGCGATGGAACAAGAGGGAATGGCCTCAAACTGTGACTGTGTAGGTTTAGACTAGATATAAGAATTTATTTTTTTTTTCCCTAATATCAGCCACTGGAATGGGCTGTTCAAGGAGGTGTTTGAGTCACCAATCCTGGATGTGTTTAGAAGTCATTTGGATGTAGTGATTGGGGATATGGTTTAGAGTGAACCTTGTATAGTAGGATTATTGGTTGGACTTGGTGATCTTGGAGGGCCTTTTCCAACCTGAATGTTTCTGTGATTCTGTNCATTGGTCTCTTCTCACAGGTAAATAGCGATGGAACAAGAGGGAATGGCCTCAAACTGTGACTGTGTAGGTTTAGACTAGATATAAGAATTTATTTTTTTTTTCCCTAATATCAGCCACTGGAATGGGCTGTTCAAGGAGGTGTTTGAGTCACCAATCCTGGATGTGTTTAGAAGTCATTTGGATGTAGTGATTGGGGATATGGTTTAGAGTGAACCTTGTATAGTAGGATTATTGGTTGGACTTGGTGATCTTGGAGGGCCTTTTCCAACCTGAATGTTTCTGTGATTCTGTGATACTGCTTCGGTTGGGAAATCACTGCAGAGAGGCTCATCTGTTAGAAGGTGATTGTGCAGTTCCACTTTGTTTCATTTCTTCCTCTGTCAAAACAGAATCCTGGGCTTGAGACAATGTCCCATTAAAAACTGTTGGTAACCAATGGCCTTGAATTTGATGATGTGCGGTTGCCTATTATTGAGGAAGTGCTCTAATAATTTCCAGCTCTGATAGCTATCAGGATGAATAGCTAGAGTTTGAAAATAGTTTTATTCATCAAAGATGCACAGTCATAGCCTGCTTCTTGACAGCTGATGAGAATCAAAGGTCTAATTTTCAGCATAATTACCTGTATCTTAGTCACAGGGTTATTTGGCATTCGCAGAGATAATGAGTTCAACAATTTCTCACAGATACCATTAAAACTCAGATTACTATGCAGAAGGCATAATTTGATTAACATTGCCAAAACCTGTGTTTTACATCAATAGTTACTCTATTCTGTGCTACACCTACATCAAACAACATCTTTGATGGCTTGTAAATTGTAAATGGTGAAAAACCATGTGAAGTCAGAGCAAGAAATGCAGTTAAGAAGAGCATTATCCTGGCTAGCAGCAGTAGATATCAGCATGTTGACTACATCCTCAGATAGAATGCTTCAGGGATCCTGCATATTAAGGATTTGTTTATTCTACATTGAATAAACAATTTTCTTAGTTTCTTTCTGTTTCAAAGTAATGTCAAAAATCTTCCAACTTCTTCTTTTTTTTTTTCTTTTTTTTTTTTTTTATGAGATCAGTAACCATCAACCACCTTCAAGAGAGGAGGCAGAAATTTAGTGTGAAGATCTTTTCAGTGCAAACCCCAAGAATTTATAGGCATGAGTCATGCTGATTGTTATAGCTTCAGCAGGTTAACTGAACTGCAGTTTTGGTGTGGGTTTGTGTTGTGGAGGCAGGGATTAATGTGACCAAGTCAGGAATTATAAAAATAGACTCATTTTTATTTTCTTGAAAGCCCTACCCCCAAACTATACATAAAACTAGTTTAGAATTATTTACAGGTTCTAATTCGATAGGGAATTCTTCTACAGGATGTTATGGACAAGTTTAGAGATTTAGGAAGTCAGGAAATGTAAAAGGCTAAACTATAAACACAGTTTTACTCTACTATCAATCAGAAGAACAGAGAATGAAGGGCCAGCAGGTTTTACTCATGAAGGTGAGATAGGTATTGTAAGATGATCCCTTGCTGGCTTTCTCTGCGGCTCAACTACCTTCTGACACTGCAAACAATATCCAATAGTCTGGATCCACACAGCAGAAATTCAAGATGGGTGGAAAAGCTGTCAAACTCAGAAGTGTCTTGAAACACAGCTTCCACAAGACTGAGATCCATGGAAGTGACACTGCCTTGGCAGCAGCAGCGGAGAGCCAAACTGCTCAGTTCTTCCCAATTTTGGAATAGCAGCCAGGAAATGGGCTGCAGTAAGGTCCAAGAGCAGCTGGGTCTGAGTGCTGCCAGCAGCTCTCTCAAAAGGACCCCAGGAATTGCCAAGTCTGCTGATTTGCACAGAATGGTGCAAAAGTGGGGAGCGGCATCCAAAGGGAGGGATGGTGCAAGATTGAGACCTGTGCAAAAAGGTAGGAGCCATCCAAAAGTGAGGATGGTCCAAACGGGAGCTCTGTAAAGGCAGGGGACTCTTAAAGCTGAAACTCATTGTCCCAGATTGGGAACTAGAAGGTTAAAAAGAGTCCTCTGAGGACTGGAAAATTTGTTATTCAATCCCATAATTCTGCTGTCTCTTCATAAGCTCATGGCAAGACCAGCTTGTTCTCCTTTCCTCCCCCTCCAGCCTTGCGCTAGGCAGGAGCTCCCTTATCAGGATAAACATGTAAGGATAGGCCTTGTTTGGGGCCTCCAGAGGCTATGCTTAGGCCTCTGGAGGATGGCAGTGGCATGGTGGGGGGAGGATTGGAGCACTGGGGACTGTAAATTTAGTTTTGGGTTGGGGGAAAATTCAGGGGGTTCACTAATGGCTTATGTATCTGCTTTGTAATTTCTGTCTGTAACACTCTCTCCAAATACAGTTCTGTTTTTTTCTCCAATTCATTTGAGAGCTTTACTCTGTCAACTCTTTAAACCCACGACACTCATCTAAGGCAGGCACCTGACGCCTTCTCCCTTTCTCTATTTATGCTTTTCTAGACAAAGTATCCATTTGCCAATCTATACTGGGCACAAAAACTCAGCCATCCACCAGCCTGTTCCCAGTGCAGGCTGCTACACAGCTCAGAACACCTGTGGAAAGGCCCTTTCTTTTCCTTCTTCAAACCCACAGGGCCAGAGAGGGGTGGGGTGGGGTGGGGGTGCAGAAGCAGTTTTTACGCCTTCTTCTCCCTGTTTAAACCCTCATCAGAAGGGAGAAGGAAGGAATTTTGAGTGCTCTGGAACACTCTACCTTTTTTTAAAATGTTGTTATCAGTGAAAAATAGTGTATGAGATGTACAGATGTACTATTTAGCAAATAAATAAGCCAAAATTCAGAAGGATAATAAGAAATCATAGAATCATAGAATCATAGAATGGTAAGGTTGGAAGGGAACTCAAAGATCACCTAGTTCCAAAACCCTGTCATAGACAGGGACACCTCCCACTAGTACAGGTCACTCAAGGCCTCATCCAACCCGGCCTTCAACACTACCAGGGAGGGAGCATTCACAACCTCCCTGGGCAACCTGTGCCAGTGTCTCACCACCCTCACTGCAAACAACTTCCTCCTAACATCCAGTCTAAATCTCCCCTCTTCCAGTTTAAACCCATTGCCCCTTATCTGATCATTACAAAAGAAATGTAAGAGAGACCACTTTCTTGGGAGTTTGAGTTGAGTTCTCTGAGATGGATTACAAATAGTTAGGCTTTTTGAAGTGATTAAAAAATTACCCTGTATCTTCCTGTTACAGATATTCAAATTTGATATTTGGGTAATCTTAAATATTAAAACTTTATTAACATGAATTCCCACACCAAACAAATACACCCCCCTAAACAGTGAACTATTTACAATTTACCGAAGTCCAAACACCCAGCTGGGAATCATTTACACAAAAGGCATAAAGGAAATTTTAAAGTAGTTTAGAGAAGAAATAAAGAGATGCAAATATCTGAGGGTGAGGAGCAGCAAGCGCCGCTGCCAGTCACAAAAATGGATTCCCTTTGCCCTGGGCAGGGCTGTTGGCGGGAAAACCAGAGACTCCAATTGATTTAGTAGCCACATTTACTCACTGGTCAGCGCTGAAATGACAAATGAGGAAGTTACAATTCCAATTTTATGCTCTCGATGCAACCACGAGGCAGAGAGGGTAGCATAGCCTGAACATGCTGCCAAAACGAAAACAAAGCCCAGGGGGGAGCCACATGTCTCCCCGGGGCTAACCTGCAATACCCTGCCACCGGAGGAGGAGCATAGCCCAGAAGCAAGTGAGGTCAAACCCCTCCAGAGCAAAACCCCTTCAATCGTTCCTCGAGGCAAAATAGACCACTGGTAGGAGAGAAATTTGAAACACAGCCAAACAGCAGCATTGCAAGCAAATGCTCAGGACCTGTTTTGCCCCAGCAGGACACTTCCATGACTCAACTTCATTCTCATAGCCATGCTGTGATGCTTAGCAATATATGCACCTTTT
>VWZE01007871.1:0-33139 GCA_013396675.1 Eubucco bourcierii
CGTTTAAAGCCCTATCAACTAGTCCCGCAATCCCTCCACATTCTCCTTCTTGAAGACAGTGACATTTGCTCTCTGACAGTCTTTTCCCAATTGCCATGAGTTTTGAAAGATAATGGAAAGTAGCCTTGCAGTGGCAATGGTCACTTCCCTCAGCACTTTCAAGTACATCCCATCAGGGCCCATGGGCCTGTGCCCATATCCCCTTACTGATCCTCCTCCAGGAAGGCAGTCTTTTTGGTTTCAGTCCTTCTCACGGGTTTCAGGAATTGATGAAGCCCAATACCGGTAAAGGCCAAAGTGAAGAAGGCACTCAGCACTTCAGACCATTGACTACCTTGCTTTTTGTCTCCTCTGCTTCATTCAGCACCAGGCTCACATTTTCCCCAAGCATCCTTTTGCTGCTGATGTAGCTGTTGAAGACCTACTTGCTGCCCTGTGTGTCCTTCACCAGATTTAACTCTAGGCAAGGTCTGCCTTTGTTAACCCCATCCCTGTATGTTCAGGCAGCGTCCCTGTATTTCACTTGGGTTATCTGTCCATGCTTGTTTGCTTTTTATCCTTGGGTTTAGTGAGGAGTAGAAGTCCTTTTATACCTGTTCAGCAGAGTGGACTATTCTTGAGCTCAGAAGTGGTGATCATTGAAAATAAACAGCTCTCCTGGACCTTTCTTCCTTCCAGGACTGTATCCCTCATGGTTCTTCTAAGCAACTCTCTGAACAGGCCAAAATGTGCTTTCCTGAAGTGCAGGGTTCTGATCCTGTTGGTGCACCTAAAGAACAGATAATGAGGCAGACCTTGCAGGCACTGGTCATAGACAGGGTGGCAAGGACAGCCAAGGTGAATTCATTTTCTTTCCTCATTCCCTGCCTCAGCTCTTGGTTCAAGGATCCAGCACAGCTGTGCAAGCGCTCTCACATAATTTGTGCTGTCAATGCATGGCATGAAACCACTTTCCAAAAGGTCCCTGCAGTAAGGTTGTCCTGGCACTGGCCCTGTGCCCCAGGTGTGTGCTTCACAAGCTGTCCTATGTAACAGGAGCTTGTGAGGCTTAGAAAGCGTGAGACAAAGCACAGATGGCTTCAGGAGCTTTAGATAAGGAAATAGACAAATATGATATCCCAAGGAGCTTTACAGTGCTTCTGTCAGCAACCAATGCTAATGCACAGACAGCACATTTGAACTTCTGAAGGCTTGACTTGTAAGATTAATTCAGTTATTTTATGTGGATCTGTGTGTGCTCTGGATAAGCACCTGCTGAAGAAAAAGTGGAGGGCTGATGAACTCTAAGGTGCAAAAAGACACTTTTCACAAATAAAGCCAAAGGAAGTTGTGCTGGATGCTGGGATTGGCTGAGGAAGAGGATACAGACTAGCATCTGATTCGCTACTCAGTCTAGGACGTATGCATCATGCTCCGCAACTGAGAGCTCTGAGCATACCAGAAAGGCTTTCCAAACTGTGTGTTGTAAGGAGTTACTTCTCTGATACTCCAAGATAGAAGACATCATGTTAAAACTTGTTAATGTTAGTACTGCTGCCTGGTCTTGAGACTCCTTTCTTTTCCCAGATCTTCTGAGGTACTTTTCCTAGCTGTCAAACAATTCTTTTCTGTCAAAGAATCATTCAGGTTGTAAAAAGACCCTTGAGAGTCCAACCATTAACTTTACCAGCTTCACTGCTAAACCACATTGCTAAATGCCACATGTAAATGACCTTTAAACACATCCAGTGACAGTGACTCACCCACCTCTCTGGGCAGCCTATTTCAGTGCTTGGCTACTCTCAGTGAAAACCTTTTTCCTGTTGTGTAACCTAAACCTACCCTGGTGCAGCTTGAGGCCATTTGCTCTTGTTCTATCAGTAACTGTTGAGAAGAGACCCAGCACCTACCTCTCTATATTGTCCTTTCAGGTAGTTGTAGAGGGTGATAAGGTCTCCCCTCAGCCTCCTGTTTCTCACACTAAACAGTCCCAGACACCGGCTCCAGCATCTCAATGTCTTTCTTGTATTCAGGTGCCCCAAACTCAACACAGTACTCAAGGTGTGGCCTCACCAATGCTGAGCACAGGATGACAATCACCTCCCTACTCCTGCTGGGCACACTATTTCTAATGCAAGCCAGGATGCCATTGGCTTTCTTGGCCAATCTGGCACACTGCTGGCTCATATTCAGCTGGTTGTTTATTAGAACCCTTGGGTCCTGTTCTGCCAGACAACTTTCCAGCCATGCTTTCCCAAACCTATAGCATTGCATGGGGACGTTGTGGCCCAAGTACAGGACCCAGCACTTGGCCCCTTTGAAGCACCATTAGCCTCAGCCCATGGATCCAACCTGTCTAAGTCTCTCTGTAGAGCCTCCCTGTCCTTAAGCAGATCAACATTCCCACCTAACTTAGTGTCATATGCAAATCTACTAATGGCACACTCTAACTGCTCATCAAGATAATCTAACTGCTCATCAAGAACATGTGAAGCAGAAGTGGCCCTAATACTGAGCTCTGAGGAATACCACTTATGACCAGCTGTCCTCTCTTCGTATGATTTCCTCCTCTCATGGCCTAACAGTACACAGCAGAGTGGAGGTACTCTTCCATCTTTGCCTAATATTGAAAACGTTTGCCTATGTGGAAATCAATTCCTGATGGCACACAATTTGCCTAAACTGGGTTTCTGGGCACCTGATGCTTGGTGAAGCAATCTGCTGAAATAAGGACTTCACAGTTCCCACTAGTTTTTCACACTTCTCACAGAGGCCGTTAAATCACCCTCTGGAAAATACCCTGAAGTCATCTTGGACTCCGTGTGCAGTCACAACAAGGTGGCATGCTTTCTGCAGACTGATATGTGGCTGAGACAGTACTGTCCTCAGGCTTTGAACAGTGTGGAGGAAAAAAGGTTTTATTCCTTGCTGATCTGGGTGACAGGTGATTCTTGCAGGCTCACAGAGATGTCTTTGGGGCTGGGGTTCTCCTGCATGGAGACCTATTGCAATGTGCCCAGCAGTGTGGGGGTCCTACTTGGAACACTTTATCTAAGTGACTTTATCTAAGATATGAAAGATAATTAACAGAGCAATTTGTAGATAGTTTGAAGCTGTCTGTTGTTGCTCTCAGGCTTTGCAAAGCTCCCCCAAAAATATCTCCTTGGAATGGCTTGTTGTTTAATTATTTTGAATAGCTCCTATTAATGATTTTGCATAGCTCCTATTAATTACCCATGGCTGGTATGTACATGTTTCTGCACTGCGCTGACTGCACTGTAACATGCACATACCCGAATATTATATTCTGTGATTCATGGTGAGGGCTTAAGCACCAGCTTTGCTGGTAGAGAGATTGAATGCAGTTATCTGAGTGACCTAAATTGCTCCATGAGCTGGGGCTGCTAAGAGTGAATAAGTGATGGCATTGGGAAATCATGTTTTCTCTTGTGTAGCTAAAAATGGCTCCAGCTAAATAACAGGCTCTAAGTTTGCTTGGGGTGTGGTGAACTTGAGTGTCGGCAATTTCTCACATGAAAGCCCTTCTTTGAAGGCCTACTTCACTGGATTATAAGAGGATTGGGCAAGGACTTCATTGTCTTGCAGAAATAAATATCTGCTAGTTGTGTTTGCTCTCTGCCAGTGGACCTTTTCTCAACTGTTTCATACTCTTAAGTTTTACAACAAGGTTACAAAGCTCTGCAAGAATGTGCATCCAGAGCTTGCTTGCTGTGCCATGAGTGACACTGGTCTACAGCAGCAGCAATACCAGCAGAGTGTGGAAAGACCAGCCTGGAAGGTGCTGGGTGCTCTAAATTCTCACAGATAACATGAAGGATCAGCATGTTTCAGGTTTTCAGGATAACTTCCTGCTTTCAAGGCATACAAAAATAGTGACAATTCCAGTAAGATCAGGATAAATTGCTTCTTTGTTGAAAATGAAGGTTAAGATTGCTTCTAGCAGTGAGCAAGCACTGCACGGCTTTGCACCTAGGTTTTACGTAGCTCTTGTTTTTCTTGTTTACATTGACTATACTTACAAGGCCAGCCAGGTGTCAAAGAACAAAGGTTCAAAGTTCAGCATCATTTTAAGATATTGTGGAGGTAACTCTTGAGTATCCAAGAGAAAATCAAACCAAACTCCTCAAAGATATTTACATGAATTCCCTGATGTACCATGGGAAGGATGATTTTTTTCCTTTGGAAGAGAAAAAAAAATATTGAAGAAATCCTCCAGGAACAAGAGAAGTTGTCAAAATAAACTGTTGAGTTAAAAGGCCATATTCCCATTTCTTATTTCTTGCTTTACTCAAAGACTAATGATGGGATCAACTATATTGGGAGCAAACAGAGCAACAAACTGACATGGTGTGTTTTTTAGTAACTATGGAAGAAAAAAGTAAGATTTTTTGTTTGAGATAGCATCCATCTGTGTTGCTCCATGTCTTAGAGTCACAGTATCTTGACTGCAACAAAACTGTGTCCCCTCAGAAGAGCACTGTTGGGTAAGTCTATGGCTTATATGACCCTAGTAAAGAGCATTAAACATTATGTTTCCAGCAACTCACAGATGGGAATGTAAATTTCATTTTGATTTATGGGACACTGAATGCTCACAATGTCAAATCCAATATTCTGCCATCTAGTCCTAGTCATTGTTTCCCCACAGAGATTTTACATTTGTTTGTATTTCTCTTGGAAAAAAAAAAAAAAAAAAAAAGGTGGTAGTCCTAATTAAAGGGAATCCAAATTAAAGGCAATTCTAATTCTCCTTTTGCTGAAGAGATAGTGAGGTTAGCATCCTCAGTCGCTATAGATTGGTGCTTCAGCATTTTGAAAGAAAGCTCTCAAAATTGTTGGCTTAAACCTTTTCAAAATCATTGAAACCAAATCCTGCAGTGGTTCCAGCATTATTGTCTTATGCAAAATTAAAATAAAATTTTTCATATACAAGGTAACTTGAACTTCCATGGTGGAAATGTTCTTATCCTAAGATGAAAAGCTATGGAGCAGGTATTGAAAGTTGCACCAGGGGAGGTTTAGATTGGATAGTAGAAAAAAAGTCTTAAATGAAAGAGTGGTCAGGCATCAGAACAGGCTGTCCAGGGAGGTGGTTGAATCCTGGAGATGTTCATAAAACATGTAGAGGTGGCTGTCTGGGACATGATTTAGTGGACACAGTGGTGTTGGGTTGACAGTGGAACTTGATGATCTTAAACGTCTTTTCTGACCTTAATGATTCTGTGATTCTACATAATTTTTGGGTTTTGATAGTTCTGAAATAAAAATTTGATTGTCTTGCCACTGATGCATTCCATACCCACAATCCTGTGATTAATTAGTATTTCAGGGGTATATGAATACTGTGAAGAGTTCATCGATTTGCCCTCTCTCTTTGGCTTATTGCATAATTAGGAATATGACTTTGGTCATCTTCCACTTCATCAGGCTTTGCTGCTTCTGTTAGGTAAACACATGTGGACTCAGTTATATGTATCACGATGATAATCAAATCATTAATGTCTGCAAACTCTAGAAATCCTTGTGTAGTGATACTAATTTTAATTGCTACCCGGACAGTGCTAATTAGGGAAAATCTATGATATTGTAATTGGTCTGTCAGATCTTCTTCCACAGTGAAACTCTCAGGAAATTCACAGATGAATTCTGAAGAGAAATTGCTTCTAATGGGTGAAGCATGCATTAAATGAGAAGAGATATGATAAAGTCATGATAAAATCATCCTTTAATGAATTAGAACATTAGTCATGTTTTAAAATTATTTATGCGCCTGCCTCTCTTTCTGCCTATTCATCTGTTCTTTCATATTACTCTCCAAAAAGTGACCCGTATTTCTAATTATGGAGAAGGAAAGAGTCCGTATGTAGCTCTGGTTTATGTTTCAGATCACTGCTAGTATTTTCAGATTTCATCAATGTTTTAGTTTTTGATGGATCAGAAGTAGGAGGAGAGACACATACTTACAAACAGGTCTGGTAAAAAAAAAAAAATCCCAAATAAAAAAGCAATAGAAGAGAGGAGAGATGTTGATGTATTTCACAATTCTGTTATATGCTTGTATCTCTTAGAAGAATTCACCTTTATCAAAAAGATACTGGAAAGATTTGTCATTGTGAGCTGTGCTCTTATTGATTTGTTTTAAAGCTAGGTTCGAATCTGTACAATCCTGTGTTAATATAATGTACTTTCCCTCCAGCACTGCTAATATGGAAGCACTGTAAGAACAGTGAAAGCCTACTCTGAAACTTGAATGTTGAGTGAATGTTGAGCCTGTATTTTAAAACATTGTGTCTATAATCAGGAATGCAAAATTATAAAAAATTAAAATAGTTAAGTAGAGGAGGCACATCATCAAGAAGAGGTGGGTTCTATCTGGTCCTTCTGCAGAACTGGACTGTCTGTCATGACATGTCTGATGGTAGCCTTTCTTAGCTATACCTAGTAAAAATCTCTGTTTCACTTTTGAAAAGCTCGGTTCTTCACCTTTATTCAGGCAACAAATTGCACCCTCTCCTTTTATTTCTTCTGAGAACTAAAGAACTTTCACAACTGTTAATGCCTTTAACAAGGACTCTGGTTGAGTAATTCAGTTGCCCAACTACAGATTAAGATATCTATCAATATTTTGAAAATGCTGGCTTCTTTTTAATTTGTGGTTGTTGTCTTTGTTGTAGTTGTCTCTCATCTCTTTAAATCTATTAGAATGTAAAGTAATTTTGCTGCAAATTGGTTTGTCTTTGTGCTGCATCAAGCAGTGTGGGCACTTAGGGATGGGGGTTTGAACCAGCTCTAGGTGAAACGGCTCTAGCAGGGGATTGGACTAGATAATCTCCAAAGGTCCCTCCCAACTCTGTGATTCTCTGTGTAATACTACAGACTTTAGTTAGATCTGAGCTGTGTGAATGTATTTCCTACAGCACAAAGCCTGGTGCAAAGTAGATGGCTTCCCAATTGATTCACACAAATACTGCAAGTTCTCCCAGTTACCTGTTTTGCCCTTTGCAACTTTTAATCTTTGTCAGTTTAGTCAATTTTTTCCTCCTCAGAATATGTGTGGATTTTAAAAAGCAAATAAAATAAAACTACTGATCTTTGTAGCCTAGGAGTTTGTCTTCAAAAGTAACTAGTTCAAGATTTTTCAGAGAAAGAATTAAATTTACACATAAGAGAAAAAGAGCCTTCAGGTCTGAAGAGCTAAGGAAAGAAGCTGCAAAACTATTAGAAAGCCACTGGCTAATTTTTATTAGACAGTAAGAGCTCTTAGAGTATTTTTACTATAATCTTGCATTTTAATAATAAAATAGACAATTATTCCATCTCTGCCAGTCCCCGCATGACACAGCATCACATATCTCCAGTTAAAATGTTTGGTTTGGTTGAGGGTTTTTTTGTTGTTTTGGTTAATTTTTCTCCGCTCCTTTGATCAGCGATTCCTTTTTCAACTACCTCCACTCAGCTTCATATTTGATCACCTCTGACAGACTGCTGGAGTAGAGAGAACTAGTGTATTTAGAAGAGCAAGGAAAATCTCTGGAAACAAAACATCCTTATCTGAGATACAATGTAGACACTTCTCCAAAACAGAAAGTCAGAATGAAAGACATATGTGCTAGTGTGAGGAAATGGCAGGGGCAAGAAAATTTGTCTGGTGTCTTTCTGGCCCTGCAATTCATACTTTGCCTTGGGGTTTCAGCAAACAGCATCTGCATGAATCTTGATGGCTAGAAATCAATATTATAGATTTCATCTGCAAACAGATGCAATCTCTGCCCCTTTATAGGAGAGGCAGCTCATACGTCAGGCAAATACAGGGCATGACTTTCAGGTATGCCAAGTGCATGTGCTGTGGGGAAGGTTGCCTAACCTCGCAAGCAGCCTTATTTTCAGAGTAAGCACAATGACAAATCAGTCAGACATAGGGGGAGGCTGCTGGGGATGGACAAATTTAAGGGTAAAATGTCAAATTCCTTGTTCATAAATGGTTTATGAAAAGCATGTAAGGAAGAGTTTAAGAAGAGTATAATGTCTTAAAATAAATTCTTTCTGAGCTACCAAGAGGTCATAGCTTTATTCAAACTATTTCATGATTTATTTATTTTTTTTTAAATTTTCTGGACACTTATTTCAGCCTGAAATTCCTCTCTCCCTTCTTTATTTTCCCTATTTTTTCCTCTATAACTCTCTTTCATAGATAACAAATTGCAAATTTTCTCTTTGAGCATCAGAGTGTGATTTCTCCATCTTGATGGAATTTTCATTTCTTTTTGCTTCAGTTTTGTACCAGATAATAAAGACAGTATTGCTTAATAATTGGAGCGGATGTTACATGATTTCCTGGATGATTTAAGAATGTTGCGCAACAAGCTTACCTTTCATAAAAGCAGGGATAAAGTAATATCCAGAGAGGGGACTCATACCTTTAGGTAAAAAGATAGCTAAAAGTGAAGCTACCTTTATTTCCCTCTCTGCTGCAAACTGTATTTTGTAAAATACTAAAGGTTTTATCACAGCACATGTAGATCACAAGTTTTTTGATGGCAGCACAACTGCAAACAAGACTCAAACTGTTGTTCCAAAGTATCTTTTGTGTAGTTACACATTAACAGCTGCAGTGGTTGTACAGTCACATATGAGGACATCATCCAGTTCTAGAGTTCATACAAAAACTTCCTTTCCTATATAAAACATTTCTCAGGAAAACACCATGAATCTTTATGGCCTATAACAGATTTGGCTGACTGGATTGCTAACAAGTACTGAATTTTAATATTAATAGACATCTGAAAATATAGGAGTATTGAATTTTCAAGATCAAGGGGGCACACTGCCTGTACTCTGTAGTGCTGGTACAGAATGTTTTGCGTTAATGGTGTAATGAGAGCTCTCTCAAACTCTTGTCATGGCAGTTCTGGCTCTTACCTATAACATGAAAATAGTTGTTACACACTGAATGTACTTTCAAACTATTACTTTCTTCTTACAGTTCAGTTGAACAAATAATAATTAATTATATGCAACTTTTCCATGGTTTGACCCTTCCCTCAAAACCCTCCCAAGCCTGGAAATGAGCCTGTTTCTGTGTGTACTAGAAGCTCTGGGCATACTGGTTCCTCTGCTATGCACATGAGGTTTTGTTTTGACCTGGGGTTGTTCTTCCTGCTCTGGATGCACTCACGTCCCACCTGGATGTGTTTCTGTGTGATTTACTCTAAGTGATCCTGCCCTACCAGAAGGGTTGGACTAAATGAACCCCAGAGGTCCCTTCCAACCCCTGTCATTACGTGATTCTGTGATTTTTAGACTTGTAATTTTGTGAAAAGTAAAATTACTTCTTTGAGGGTGGGGGGAGGGAGTTTATTCGGTATTTTGTGAAAACCATGAACTTAGGTGTGTCAGATTTCATTATGAAATATTTTACTTGGAAGTTCTTTGAACAGCCTTACTATTAGGCATCTAGATTTATGTACGCTAATGACTCACGTCTTTCCCCCACTGATTTTCAACACTTTTGCTATTGTTTTCACAAACTGCTCTTTCCTCTTTCATTCTAAAAAGAACACAAAGGCAGTTGTAATCAATCTTTGCCTTGCTTTTCCTTGTCCTTGCAGCAATTGTTTCATTTTTCCACCTAAGACTCAGCTCTTTTCTGAGACAGAAGCCCTCCTGATTTTTCAGATTTGTCTTCTGTGTTGCTCTTTATCAAACGGATATATCCAGTGTCACCATGGCTCAGTAAACACCACTTTAACCTGCAAGCTGAGAATTTAAAATAACCTTAAGAAAAGAGACTGAAGGGAGCAGTGAAGAACTGGTTCTAGAGTGCTGTACTCCGCAGAAGTTAATTGATATGCCAAGGATTAAGTTTGACTAACTTACTAACTCCTAAAGCAAGCACATTTTACATTCCCTCTTGACACCAGTACCACTATGGTACTACATTTCCAGAGTCTCACCTAGTTTGAGGGCACCTGATGTCCTTTACTACATTGGGACATGCTGCCAATGACCACGTTGGCTCTGTAGCATTTCTTCTGAGGAACTTTATTTTGACAAATTTGGGACTTTCCAAACTGAAGCTTCTTCCAGCTGCACCTGGGTGAGTACTTTCAGAAACTCTAAAAATATCTTCAGCCATTCTGACTGAAATGTTTTATTTCAATAAAGGACTGTAAAAAAATGACAGCCCCTCCCTAAAAGTCCCAGTAGGTTTGGTGGCTTCAGAGAGACTCTGCATTCACAATGTTCTAAGTTATGAACAACAGTTGAGGTGGGATTGCTCCCATCTAAATTTCATTGGCCAAAGGTTATCAGTCTATCCTAAACTAGTCATCTAGTCCCCCTCTGTAATCGGTGGTGAAATACAGGCAGCTCCAGAAATGACTCATTCCTCATACTCAGGTCTGTCGGAAGAAGGGATGGATGATTCAGAGACTGCCAAGGGAGCTGCTTGGGGGCAAAAATCAGGTGAGCTGTATGGTGCTACTGGACACTGTTTGTGTTAGCTTGCCCTCAAAACTAAGCAAAACACCTAAGGTGTGAACTGTCTACTGGCTCAGATGTGTCACTTCTCAGTTGGAGCAGGGTAGGAGCACACACCTGGACAGTCAAAGCAGCTCACAGGACAAGTGCTAACAGGTTCAGCTGCCATAGCTGAGTCATGTGCAGGAACCCTTAGCACCAGAATCTGTTTGTAAAACTGGCTCTGAGATACTTCTGATAAAAAGAGTTATGACTTGGGAAGGTAGTGAGTGCTTTTGAAATGCTGCACTATTTCAAACAGCTCCAGCTATGACTGAATATCTCAACACCCCTTTTTCTTGAACAGTGTTATGTGGCTCTTTCTAGCTGCCATTACTGCCATTAAATAATTATTTCACTAAACATACTGAGATTTCAGCCTGAAAAACAAAACATCACATGTCAGCATCCAGCAGTTCTGGAACCCTCAGCACAGGAAGGACATGGAAGTGTTGGAGCGGGTCCAGAGGAGGGCCACAAAGATGATCAGAGGGCTGGAGCAGCTCTCCTATGAGGACAGGCTGAGGGAGTTGGGGCTCTTCAGCCTGGAGAAGAGAAGGCTTCGAGGGGACCTGATAGTAGCCTTCCAGTATCTGAAGGGGGCCTACAGGAAGGCTGGGGAAGGATTATTTACAAGGTCCTGCAATGACAGGACAAGGGGCAATGGGCTTAAACTGGCAGAGGGGAGATTTAGACTNGGCAGGGGGTTGGAACTAGATGATCCTTGAGGTCCCTTCCAACCTTACCATTCTATGATTCTATGATTCTATGATTCTATGATTTCCTTAAAATGATTCCCCTAAGAACTGTCTTTCAACTCTTTTCTTCTAAGCTGTAGTGGCTCCAGAGGAGAGCCATGAAGACGATCAGAGAGCTGGAGCACCTCTCATATGAAGACAAGCTGAGAGAGCTGGGGCTGTGGAAGTCTGGAGAAGGCTCTAGGGAGACCTTATAGTGGCATTTTTTGAGAAACCTTCTTAAATTTATTTAGTTTTCACTTCCTCAATCTGCTACACTAGCTCTGCTCCTAATTCTGATGGATTTGTCACTATGAAGCACACCTTTGGAATACACCTATTTATGTTTGTTTGTTTTTTTTTTTTTCCACTGCACCATCCCATTTGATTTCACTCAGAATCACCCATGTTTACTTTGTGCTCTGATGGAATTTGTTTTTGCTTTATGTTTCATCCTTGGTCATAGTGGTAAAGGTGTAATCCTGACTGTGCAGACACCATTGGTTTGTCTCCTGCTGTGTCTTTGAGGTTAGTCACATCAAACAGAAGTGCTTGGGAAGGCCATGAAGGCTGCAGGAAGTAGACATCACAGGTGTCTCAATAATCAGAATATTTGGACCAGGCAATGTTTATGTTTTCCAGTCATTCCCAAGACCTTATCATGCTGCATACTATAATTCTACAACACAACACTGCACTTACCCATGACGAGACACACCACATACCATAAGTTCCTTGTGGCACTCCTGCCTCCTCCACCGGACTGTAAACTTGGATGAAGACCAGGCTTGAAGCAAAACGTGAAGCACAGAACTGGTGTCCTTCTATTTCTTGTTCAGATTCAGTAACTGAACAGACTTAAGTGTTTGGATATTTTTGATCTGGGTCACAACTTGGTTTACAGAACCATGAAAAGGTATTTTTCGAAAAGGAATATACCTAGATACACCTTGAAAAGTTACATCCATGGAATAACATGGAGTAAAATGAATAGAGAACAAGTACAAGGAGTCCTTGGTCAGCATTTCTTTTAGTTTAAGAATAAGTTAAATCATTTTAAGCAGGACTCAGCCTGGAAGTATGCATTTATGATCTATTTAGGAGGACAAATACAGGACTATATGAAATGGCAGAGCATTTGTTTACATGAAAAGAAACCCTGTCTGCCTTTTATCACTATGGATCCAACTTAAACAGTAAGTATGGACCTTGAAGCTGGTACACCTGCTGTTGAGAGGAACTCTAATGAGCAGTTTTAGAGCCCGGGTCAACCATCCTCTCTGCCTAGCCGGCCTCCTTTCACAACAGTACCCACTCTTCATCCTATCACATCACATGGACAATGAGCTGGGAAGATGCTAACTCACGAAAGCAGGAGGTGGCCAGGGTGTTTCTATTTTGCACATCAGTGCATTTCAGAGGCTGGGTCTACAGCTGACAGATGATGACTAGCTCAACTGCAAGGCCAGAATCTCATTTTGTGGCCACATCTCAGCTAAATGAACATTCCAGTATTTCAAATCTTTTTTGGCTGCCTTTCTGCTCAGCTGAAACCTGTGGCAAATTGACTTGAACTAAGCAGAGAGATGATTGCTGAAGTACAGTTGCGCACACAGAGGACCGCAATGCTTTTGAATCAATTTTATGTTACAATTAAAGTAGTATAAATAGAATTCAATCCGTACTTGTCATGGAAACAATAGAAGTTCCTGTGTCTCCCAGCTGCAGGCAGAATCTGAGTTTTATTCAGTGAGGAATTTACTGCAACATCTTCCTGTCTTACCAGCTCTGCTAAACCATTAGATACACTGTAAGTGCATTTCCTAAGGTACTCTAAAGAAAGTGAGCTGATAACTTTGGAAGCTCTTTTTCACTTTTGATTTATTTGAATCTGCGGGTAAGTATTCAGAATGTGGGACTTTCATGTTATGCACATAGAATCATAGAATTGCTTTGGCTGAAAAAGGTCTTTAAGATCATTAAGTCCAGCCATTACCTAATTACCAAATCTGATACTAAACCATATCCCTCGGCACCACATCTCTGCATCTTTCAAGCACCTCCATGGATGGGGATTCAACCACTTCCCTGTTCAGCCTTTGAGAA
Organism: Eubucco bourcierii; assembly: GCA_013396675.1. NCBI lineage: Eukaryota > Metazoa > Chordata > Aves > Piciformes > Ramphastidae > Eubucco > Eubucco bourcierii. The sequence continues at coordinate 13,362 of VWZE01007871.1, forward strand.
TCCTTTCAGTGAAGAAGTTTCCTCTAATATCCAACCTGAACCTCCCCTCACAAAAGACAGAAAATACATCAAATAACGTGACTTTGGGAATTAAACATGCCCCCAGATTTGTTTTCCTTGTTTCCTTGAATTTTGCAAGATGCAAATTTTTGATTGCACCACATTCACTTTTGTCATGAGAAATCTGCCAGGTTATCTTATGTGCTGTGGATTAATTAGCAGAGTTAAGATTTTTACGTACTCCAGCATTTGTACAAATGTCTTCCGTATGAGGACTATTGCCAATGTTTTCCTCTGTTCTCAAGTAAGACAAGATATAATAATGCATACCACATAATGCAAACCACATTGATTTATTTTGTAAGTCTCTGAAAATCAGAAGAATTTCTTTGTGATAATTTGAGATCAGGCATGGGTAGCTGTAAATGGGGATCTTAAACTGTATGTGGAAGAAAAATGTCCTTTGGGATAGTGCCTGATGAGATTTTGTACTAGCAGGAAGAGAAGAAATCCTCTTGCCATCCCATCAGCTTGCTTCAGCAATGTTTTTAGAGTGATACATGAATGAATGTCTCATGCTCTGGAGGAATGACATGGTCTTTCTTCCAACAGCTGTACAGTTGTCAAGTTATATTATCTAAATAACTGAAAATTGAAGAAAATTGGAATCTCCAGACTATTAGTCTGGTTTCGAAGGTTACATTGCAGGCCCTTTCTCAGCAATTACACAGCTTTCAGCCTCTTTATAGTAACTGGCATCAAGGAATTGAATCCTTTCCTATAACAGGGAGAAAGAAAAGAGACCTATTCTTGCTGCCACCACAGCAGATGGAGGCAGCCTCAGAGAGGTCTTAAACCCAGTAGGTGTCTGGAGTTGCTTGAACTTGTGCTTGCAGATAAACCCAACAGACTGCAATCACCATTTGATGTCAGTTCATTTAGTGTGATAAACTCCTTAAATTTACCTTCCTGCAGAACATAGATGTTGAGTGAGGGCTAATTTTCAAGAAATCAGAGGTGAGTGCCATCTTTTCAGCAAGTTCAAGACACACCTTGCTGTGCTGTGTGCCAGACAACTGCTTCAGGTGTGTTTCTTTCTTTCAGTCCTACTATTGCAAAACTTGCCCAATTTGCTTTTGGTGGCCTGGTATTCTTCCTATTTGGCTGCACTTAAGTTCCTAGAAAGTTTAAACTGTATTTCACCACGAAAAGTTTTGTGATTTGGCATTTGATTTGCAGTAGCTATGCTCAGAGCTCCTTGTATACAAATAAAATGTCACACCACAGCTCTGAGAAACTTATCATTTTAAACCAAGCCAAGGATGATGTTACAATCAGGTATCAAAGAAAACAATGAAAATAATACACTGTCACACAGGAAGAGCTATGCACATGGAAAAGAAACGGAGCATTGGTCTCTAATCTAATAAGCTTCTGCTTAGCTGTGCAACTCATTCATTTCTTGGCTGTTCACAGGTTTAGTTTTTAGATTCTTTGGGGTAGGGACAGGTGAATATTAAGCAGAAGGATGTAAAACTTAACTGGAAACATTATTCAGGAAAAAAGGACTGCACAAGAATGAGGATAGATGAATAGTGTCTTATGTAACATGACTGGCACATGAATGAATTCCTTGGGAATGTAAACACAGAAAAGGACTGTCAGAAAGGGCACAAGATTAGTAATTAAACATAATGAATAACTGTGGAAGTAGTTAAGACTTCCCTCTCACTGGTGAGAAAATCAGTGATGTAAGCAGGGGCTGGGTGGACAGGAAGGTGTAAGCATTATATTCCCTTTAGTGTGCTCCGTTGTGCTTCTGCCTTTATGGGTGAGTCTAAATCTTGGCTCTGCATGGTTCTGCACTCTCTTATGCTGATCATGAGCTGAAGAACAATCGTGTTTTTGTGGGTAACTGTCAGTGATTGTTACCCTCTCATTCTTGCTACAGCCTATGAGAAAGAACATAAATCCATAAAATCGGTGCTTTTGAGAACTGTGGAACCAAATCAAAGTTCTTAGATCTTTTAAATCATGTCAGTGATGCTAAAGTTGCTCTTGGGTTTCTGTGGAAGAGCCTAAGCTGCATCGGCTGGCTCTGCCTCCAGTTGCATTCGAATGCCAGGCAGTGAAACACTTGTGTCTAAGCAGGCTTGACCATACCAAAATGCTAATTATAAAAACTGGAGTGCATTAGTCTCTGGTAAAAGCTTACTGTACACAAACAGTATTTCTGCTGCTTTCTTCATAAGATATAAAGCACAGGTAATTAGCATCAAATATTGAATTGTCCCCATAAAATCCACTCAACAGCAGCTTATTAATAAGACTCGGGAGATAATGCTTTTTCCAAGCAGAACTTCAAACTCCCTGCCACTCTGGACACTGTCTGTGATGAATGTGGTATTGCCTGCAGCACACCGGAGCTTTTGACAGTGAGTAAAACAAAAGATAACATTAAAGTCTGGAAAAGGATACTACCCTTCAGAAATAAGCTGGAAAAAATGTTAACTTTTAGAGTGGTGGTTTTATTTGTACGCATTCAATAGTACTGTAGGTTCTTTGGCAGGAAAATAAACACAACAGCTTAGAAACATCCGTGTCAGATCTGACCAGTACTCCATTTCAAAGGATTCAAAAGCTGACACAAGAAACTTCATGGGAGGCAATGTCAGGACAACCTGCTACGAGAAGAAAGTTTCTGCTTAATTCCCCATGGATCTAATCCTCAATGTGATCCTCAATTTCACAAAACATAAGGGCTTAGGGAAGTAATATACATATAGAAAGTTCTCTTTTCTTACATATATATTTATGTACAGCACTATTTACAATATATTGCAAAGATTACAGCCTGTAATTGGTGCCCTTATTGCAAATACTTGCTTGCCATAAAAAACAGACTTTGCACTTTTAGTCTGTACACTACAGCTGTGGACATTGCCCCTTGTCACTGCACTGGAGCACCTTGCTATATGTGGGTGTAAACAACAGTTAGCACTGCATGCTGGTACCCCATTTGACCATTTAAGTTTACATAGCTCTCTAGTCAAACTGTATCATTCAATTTATGACTTGCTTTTGCCCTCAGCCCCAGTTTTTTGTCTCCCAAAAGACTGGAAACCCAACTCCATTGCTAAAAGTTCTGTTCATACTGCGATGGCCCATTTCACCTCAGTTAATCACTAAAGCTGAACATCCCACTCCATCCAAAGCAAGTTTTCTATAGCCAAATGGTAAAAAGCAATCTTGAGAATTGTTCTGGTAAAAAAAAATAGGTAGTGACTAATCTTAGCAAGTTTTTCTCATTTTGAAGCACAGGACTGAAACACCCAGCAGAAGGAAGGAAAAACCTTTACATGTAACAGTAACAGGAGCTGAGCAAAGTCCAGAACTCCCAAGCTTTGGAAAAAATACTGAATTACCCATTCCCAAAATGTACATAGAAAGGGTTCTCATCTACTGTTTTTTTCTGGCATACTGGGAAAGGTAGGTTATTAGCTTATCCAGAAGCTACTATTTAATAAGGGAGATCTATAGCTTATCAGGGAAAGACTTTAGATAAGTCCACATTGTCTCTGATACCTAGGAGAGCTTGCAGTTCATCTATCAGAGTTTGAACAAAGCCAGGGAAGCCGATTTGGAAAGTGACCACATCCACACTGAACTGTCCATAAAGACAACAAGAAGGATTAAAAAAAAAATATTCAGAATGGGGCCAGTTCTAATTTCACTAACCTCTGCCATAAAACCTTTTTGAGAAAAGTTGATGCTCAGTACTTTCAAGCACATTAAACACTGAAAACTCCTGACCAATGCATCTTTCCTCTTAATTTTCAAGAAGTGCTCAACAAAAAGAGCAAAACCAAACAGAAGTTTGAAAATGAACCGAATAATCTTCTTGGGAACAAACCAAAATAATTCTCTTCTGCAGTGAGACACTGATTTGTAATGCAAAAGATTTTTCCTGCACTCTGATCTGTCTACAGTCACCCATATATTTCAAAGAAAAGCAATCCTTCACTGTGACAACTGTGTGTAAATATTGAGGTGCACCTTGCAAAGTAAGCATGAGAAATACAGATATGCCAGGTTGTGTTCCAGACTAATACACCTAGACTGTGTCCCTTAAAAACCTACACCTTATAAATCTGGTCATATTAGCAGCATCCCAAGTTATAGTTTTCTGAAGATCATCTTTTAATAATAATGTAACAAATATACATGGAAATGTCATTATATAACAAACACATCCCCATCTTCTACCTTCCCTTGAAGCCTGTAGAAGCTTGCTCATAAAAAACATTTCATTTTCTCTACAGTGGAAAGTGGGTTCAACAATTATTTTATCTAGAATTGTTATCTGCCTTGACAACTTCAGACATGTAGACTTTACTACACAGCACTAGAAAATGGAAAGAAATGCCCTGCATTCCCAAACTCCTGTAACTGAAAAATAACCATCCAAGAACTGACAGCCACATATGAAAATGCAGTCTGGATAATCTTGCTGTGACTTTAACTGATGTCAGCTGAACTACCTGAGGAGCACTTCAAGAATAGCTCTTCCAGTGCCCAACAGTATAGGTTAAAATAGATAAAATGGGTTCCTCCTACCACTAATGTTTTGTTGAATCCCAAGGGCTCACACTTGCCACTTTTCCAGATACATTTGCTTAGTGCAGCAAACACTTGAGAACTGCAGCTCAAGTGCTCTCTTGAGCTTGGCATCCACCCAGCTGTGCCAACAGCTGTTTTGGGCCAGAAGAGGCAGTGAAATAAGTGCCTCATGAAATGTGCTGCAGGCAGGAGGAATGTGGAGAATCATGTGTTTCTGGACTTCTCCCACTGCAGGTCTGGCAGCTAGGTAAGATGGATACCAGCACACTACATCCCAGGTAACAAAAAGTAAAGTTTTAACCTCTGCAGAATCCTCAGGTCAAGCCACTGTTACAGCAGGTATAACAGTCCTCACAGATGAGCCTTGATGTAACTGAAAGAGGAACTGATTTTGGCTTCTACTGTTTTGGAGCGTCATACTGCAAACAAAGTGGACCAGCCTATGTACATATGAATTGTTCCATTCTGCAAAAGTCTTACTCATTTTAGTGTCTTGGAACTATGCCACTGAAAATATTTGGGGCATGATTTTAAAGGCTATTCCTTCCCACCGGCTAAGCAACTGTCAGAGCAAACTAGATGGAGACAAGGTACTCAAATTTGTCGTCAATACTCTCATGAGGGGTGTGGCAGGGATTTAGCTTACAACATGTTTGTCAAGTATCCAGATAAAGCTGCCACAGCTAGTCCTCACCAGCCAAGCAAATAACATCTAATGACGTAAGGATGAGCCCTGGTGAAACAGCACAGGTAAGACAGCCCTTGAACATCCAGGTGGAGTCTGTCTGCCTGCAAGGAAACAACTGACCCAGAGGACGTTTCCACTTTATTCCCACTTTCTCTTCTCATCCCTGTTGACAATTCATTGCTTGAAAGAAACAAGTGCAGAACACAAACCTTCTGTCCCAGCCCAGAATGGCATCCTAGGGCAATGAGCTGACATTATCGTGGATGGCAGCTGCTTCCACACTTTGCTTTTTCAGGAGCTTCCATTTCCCACTGCCTTGATGAGACACAGTTCAGAGTCTCCACATGTCATTACACTCTTGGACACCTCTGTGCTTGTGACAAGAGTGAGGCTTCCAGGGGATGGGGGCGAGGGCAGGAGGCAATAATAAAATAGTAAACTTGGACAAAGTAGTCACGAGCCAGAGGAGGGAAAAGTTTCTTCCTGAGTCTGGTTTTGGACAACTTCCAAGTCAAGGATTCTGAAGAAAGAGGAAAAAACCCAGTAATTTATTATTTATCATATCAAACAAATGTAAGGTAATACTCTAAAGCTTTCATTTAGCTGCTTATGGCTATTGTCACCATAGTCAATTCCCCTCTCAGAAGATTTCCACTTGAATAATGAACACACACTTAAGAATGTTGCTGAAAGTCAAGGTTGAATAGTCTTGATGCAACCCAGGAAGAAAGAAACAGAGTGAAACCCCAAGCAGAACTGACAGTGAGTGGAGCTGAACAGCTGAACTAGAGAGGTGAATCCAGGCAACATCCTACTGAGGACTGACAATGCCCACCTCACTGAATACTTCGATTTTCTGAAGCTCACCATCCATGCTCAGACTTTGCAATCATCACACTGATGAAACCTATTAGGGAACTTGATCCTTCAAATAGCTGTTTTATTTACATGGTATCCCATCAGGTCTTGGAGAGCTCATGAAAAATTAAACAGAGAACATAAAATATGAATGGGATGATCACTGGCCCATAAAAGCCCTGCAGTTCATGGAAGCTTTTACATGCAACGAATGATGGAGTTTAGAAAACAGGTTTCTGCCACTTTTTCCAAAGAAGGTGCAATGATTTCCAAGCCTCTGCACAAAACAAGGAACTTCCAAGGATGTGCCTGGGAGCACCAGTGAGAACACATCACTCCCTCATGCATCGGAGGAGTCCTCTACCCATTAATAACCAGTAAATACAGCCAAATGCGTGAATATAGCAGAAGCATGCAGATATGTTGCACTGTCAGAGAAAGTGTAGGGCTGAAAGAAGAGATGAACATTTGATCAGAACAACAGACTTCTCATGCAATCACATGGTGATACAATTCTCAGCTCAAATGCTGCCTAGTAAATGTAATATTTAACTTACAGTAGCCCTTGATGACTCAAGCCTTTTATTTTGGGTGCTGTCTACAGGTATTTTTAGTTGACCTTTCTGAATTTTCTGGTTCTGTGGCCTAAATGGTAAGTACATTCTCAGTTTTCAGAAATTACCCTGGAGGCAACCACAGCCCCACTGCTGAGGTCTATCAGATGAGAGTCAGCTCTAGTGTACTTCAACTTAGTTTTGTAATGTGGATGCTGTGGATCAGTTTCTCCCAAGCTGCCAAAAATTTTGCTGCCAAGAAAAACTGCTATCAGTGTAAAGCACTTTCTTTTTCTAGGTATTAGAATTATTGCAGACTGACCATAGACTTGAATAAACCTTCTGTTTACTTCACGGAGGTCTTTCCAATATCTTGTTAGGCTATGTGCTATGGACTGTCATTTTCTCTCAGACGTTAAAATACAAAAAACCATTAACCAAGCCAGTGTGAGCCTACACTGGCTCAGTCCCTGGAAAACAGTTTGCCTCTTGCCTGCTCTTGCCTTTGCTCTGGGGAAGAAACCCCTTTTGCAGACTGCATGCTCCCTGGGGCGATCACCAGTATCTCCAACTTGAGCTGTAGTGCTGGACAAAATTCACAAGCAGACAGGGAATGGGACAATTGCTCCATCCTGAGCAGGCTCTGTGGTGACAGCTGTGTTCTGGCCCTGTACTCTACCCTTGGACATTTGGGCACAAACAGGCATTTATTCTGTTTTCCAAGGGTGGTTGTTTCTGTTATGTGGCTCCTGTTTGTGGTGCAATCCAACTCTCATCCTGTGCGTTTAGCAAGGCTGGTAGATGCAATTAGCTTCACAAATGGCCACCAGCATTATTTGGTTTTGTGTATCTCCCTGGCCTTTTATCATTGAAGGATGAGCAAAGAGAAGTTATTCACTCAGGAGAACCTTTTTTTTCTCTCTAAAGTAATTTGGGAAAGAATCTTTCACAGAAAAACACTTCTTTAAGTTGCCAGCCAGGTACCTGAGAGCTATTCTTATCTGCTGGGGCTTGAATTGTTTGTATGAAAACGGCACTCTTTCTCTCTTTCTCTCCCCTTTCCTCCTCCCTCAACTTGCAGGAAGAAAATAATAGGTTTTGGAGAAAATCAGATTTTAAAAGTGATCCAAAATTCACAGAATTAAAACCAGTTTCAAGTACATAAATGGATTTTGGGATTATACGGATCAAAGGAATTGGGAGTGACAGCACCACATCCATGTAGAAAGAAGAGGCTCAAGCACATTTCTCCATGTTTCTAAGGCACACATGCTCTATCAACAGCTATATCTACACTAAATGATGTTCTCACACACCAATTCCAAACTGTCAGAAAACATACATGTAACCCTTCACATCAAGACCTACCCATTCCATTTTTAAATACCATGCTGTAGGCTACAGCACTTAAGGGCTGCAGGCACTGAAAGGAAAAGAAACTGTTATCTCCTGCATCACCAATACCAAAGGCTCCATAAATACAGTTCTTTGTCATGAGACTAGGTACAAAATAAACACTACTTTTATTAAAACCAGGATATCAGGTTTAGGCAAGGATAAATTTGTGGTGCTTCTGCCTGTAAAGTATTTGATTTCTAAGTCTAGATACCACATGTGTGTGGCAAATTTAATAATCATTTAATGTGTGGCACACATGTAAAATAACTAGTTTAAAGCAGGTAAGCACCCCTCTAACCAAGGCAAACCACACAATCCATTTCCAGCTACCAGTGCCAAACCACACAGCAAAGCCCACTGCAGCACCACAGTTGAATGGGACAGAAAACTCAAAGCCTGCGACATGCTAGTGGGTCACGTGGAGCAAATTTTTATAATCCAAACAAAGTTGAGGGGCGGGGGAATAAAATTGCTAGGAGGAGCACTGACCTCAGCTTTGCTTTCCTGATACTTGGGGATGCCTTTGTATGAGGGGAGGAGTGAGAGTGAGGGAGAGTAAGAAAATGAAAACTGTCGCCATACAGTATAAATACAGTGTACTCCTAATCATTAATAGTTTCAGTTCAGTCTGTCACTCAAGCAACTGTAATTAAGGGTTGTATACTTGTATAAGTTTTTCACTAGCACTTATATAGAATAGAGAAAACAAGCTATTTACAAAGCAGGAATCTGCAAAGGGCATGTCCCATAAACACCAACTCACTTAATTTCATGGTGGGTAGTGTGTCCTGATCTAAATCTGACATACTGCATGCATTTATTTGTTTGTATTTTTTGTTTTTATGATTTTGCTTTGCAAAAAGGCCATAGTGGAACATGTAGCATATAACATACATCTCCCTACAGCCCTTCATGAAAAACTTAAACTAAGAGACAACTTCTTGCTAACGAGGAAAGAGAAATAGGTAAAACCAAAAGGGCGAGGCTTTGCACACACCTTGAGTTCACCAGGCTGCAACGCAAGCTGAAAGAAGCCATCACGCCAGTTCCTGGATCACCTTGTTAGCCTCCCTGGCTTTCTTACACGTGTACAGCCATTTGATTATCCGAGCGTTGCGCTCGATCACGGAGGTGCTGCTTGGGACCTGTTCTGTCAGTTCATCCTCCAGCAGCCCCTCATCCCCGCTGTGCCTTGTGAAGTCACTCTCAGACGTTGCCACGCTAATGCTGCGAATCTTGAAGGAGACATTGTCAGACATGACGGAGAAGTTCTCTCTCCCAAGATCCTCAATGACCTCCTGTTCCAGGCCACAGTACTTGAAAAATGTATCAAACTCGGAGAAGGACTTGGAGTAGCGAGAGCTGATGTCTGACTGAGAGCGATGGAGACCTCTCCTCTTTACCTCCTTGACCTCCTCAGGAGTTATATTCAGTTTCGAGGGACTCTCATGCTCTTTTGTACATACCTCTGGGGCTTTGGCGTTCACAGCGACAGCTTGCTCCAGTCCGTGGTTGCTTGGTTCATGGTCACTGTCTTTTGATGAGAGAAGCTCTTTGCTTTCGGTGGCTGTAGTGTCCTCCATGACTCTGGGCATTTCAGGGGAAGTCAACTGCTTCTCCTTTATGGACCCGTGGAAGATCCTCCTCACCACATTCCCTCGAGAGCTGTCCTGGCCTTGACCTCTCCCAAACTCACATTTCTGCCGGTAAATCACTAGGGAATCCGGTCGCATCTGCCTCCTGGGGGTGCTGCGCCTGGCTATGGGCGGGCCGTGCTGCAGGGGGGCCCGGCAGGAGTACACTGCCTTGGCCAGCTCCAGGGGCTTCGTGCTCTTCCCCCTCCCAAAGTCCCGGCTGCTTTTTTTGCTCTCCACCGAGCAGGTCTCGCTGCTGCATTCCGAGGCAGAGCTAAGCATGATGACGGGCTCCTGCTTGGTGCTAATTACCTGCTGACTTTTGACGTACTTGGCCTTATCGGCTGCCAGCCTCTCTACGGCACTTCTCCTGCCCGGGTTGCCTGCCTCCATCTGCCTGCGGAGGTACTCGGGACCCTTGTTGAGGAGTCTCAGGGCGAAGGAGGAGTGGAGGTCGGAGATGGCGTGCATCCTCACAGCCCGGGAGAGTTCAGTTGGCATAGCAGTTTCAAGGACGCGAATCCTGCTCCCAATCTTGTGAGAGAAAGAAAAGGGGGGGAAAAAAAAAAAAGTAAGCAGATTTTTAAAAAGGCAATAAGAAATGCAGAGGGAAGCCTTGTTGTTGGAGACGGCAGCTGTGCCCCTCCGAGGGCAGAGCTGCACCCGCGGCTCCCCGTGCCTGCCACCCCTACCCGTTCGTGTCCGCCTCCCTCCCGGCCGCGTCCGCCTCCAGCCCCGCCGCCGCCGCCGCCCCGCCCGCCCCACCGGCCGGGCACAGCCAATCCCGTCTCCCAGCCGGGCCCCGGAACCTCGGCGGGGCAGATACGCAGCTGCTGCTGCCAGCAGGGAGGCTCGTAGAGCAGAAGGTGCTGGGGGCTGCAGGCTTCACCTGCCTCCAGAGTGCTCCCCAGATCACCTCCCCTCGGAAGTGGCTTCTGCCGGGACACCTCCTGCACACAAGACACTACGGGTTCTGCCTGATCCGGCAGATTCCAGAGCACCTTCCCCTGGGAGGCCAATATGGAATCATAGAATCATTGAAGTTGGAAAAGACCTCTTAAGATCATTCACTCCACCTGTCAACCCAACACCACCATGCCCACTAAACCATGTCCCAAAGCGCCATGTCTATACTTTTTGTTCGAACACCTCCAGGAACCCCACCAGATGTGATTTGTTTGCATTAATTTGAAATAATGAGAAGAATGAACATATATATGAATTAATTTCTTTACCAAGGCTATTTATTCACTCCTTGCCACATGCAAAAGCCACTAGCAAGAGCAGATCTTGTACATTTTTATCACTGGATCATAGGATCTTGTGTTTAGAGTTCATATATTGTATTAGGAGAAGAGGACATGGCCTCAAGTTGCACCAGGGGAGGTTTAAATTTAGTCACTGAAAGAGTGGTCACACATTGAAATGGGATGCTCAGAAAGAGCATCGACCATCCCTGGAGGTGTTAAAAATATGTCTATACATGGCACTTCAGGATATGGTTTAGTGGGCATGGTGGTGTTGGGTTGTTGGTTGGACTTGATCTTAGGAGGTCTTTTCCAACTGAAACAAGACTTCTATGGTTCTATGATTCTGTATGCAAAACCAACTGGATAAAAATTTAAAAAATTAAACATAAAAAAATATAGAGCAATTTTCCTTCACTTAAAATTTTCTTGGTTTTGAAGGCATGCCTGAAAGAAATCTGGAAACTTTTGATGGGACATTTGTCATTTTTAGCCTATTTCCACTCTCCTCTCACTGAAAAAGGAAAATTTGAATTTTGGTTTTCCACAAAGTGCATGCCACAAGAAATTCCTCATGAAAAATCACAACAGCTCTTTTCAGCTGACTTTCTTGATATGTCAGATACTTCTCTCTATGAATCCTGAGTGATGGTACCAACATCTAAAGCAGTAGAAGAGGCTTCCAGGGTTAGAAAAAGGTGAGCAACCACATTTTAAACTTTGTCACCCCTATGATAAGTACATTAATGTAGCAGCTGCATGGTTATCTGTTATTTTAAATAGATTTAGGTCACATATTTAAGAACTTAAATACATTTAAATTTAAAATATATTTATGTTATTTGAGTCATTTGTATTTATATAGCTTGAAATTAGCTCTTAAATTTATGGATACACTCTTGCAGTGTTCAAAGAAGAGAGAGCCATTACATCTCTTCATCATGGAAAGCAGAATGACATAAAGTGTATTATGAGAGCCTGAAGCAAAATAACTTTGCCACTGGACCAGCACAGGCTTGAGAACAATAAAAATGAAATAAAAATGGGCACGGTGACACTTATCCCTCAGCCTGTCATCTGGCATCAGTCTCTCTCTACCATCCATGCATAAGGGAAAGGCAAGAGAAGCAAATCCTGCACACATTAAGCCTTGGCTGACAGCAGAAGTTTTCCCACGGATGGGATGTTCTACAGAATTGAAACTTCTTGACAGAAAGGCTTCTGGAACACTGAAATGGTCTCCTCAGGGAGGTAATTGAATGCCCAGCCCTAGAGGTGTTTGAAAGAGACAGAGATGTGGTGCTAAGGGACATGATTTAGCACCAGACTTGGCAGAGTTAGATAATGGTCGAACTTGATCCCCTTAAAGGTCTTTTCCAGTAAAAAGTACCCCTGAGTCTCCTGGCATTTAGTGTTATTGCTAAATACAAAGCAGTTGAATGTTCTGCTTTGAATTTTCTGTCTGGGGCCTGTTTTCCTGCTGGTGGAGACTGGAGAACTGCTGCGACCTGACTGCAGGTAGACAGCCTAATGTATGCAAAGCTTAGGTCATTGCAGTCTACTGCTCCCATGCTATCCCCTGTGTCAGTGACACTGATTTATAGTGGTCAAAGGACAAACATGAAGCAGTGGCAGTGGGAGGAAAAGGGCAAGAAGAGAGAAGAAGGCAGAGCTCAAGCCTTAACAGAAATGGGATTACTCCAGTTTTGGACTCCCAAAGCAGCTTCCTTCCAGGACTGAGGTCTCTCTCCAGCAGCAGTCCTTAGTGTTGGGCTCAGGTGCTGCCTGGAAAGCAGGAGCAACCCTGGTCAGAGGGTGGTTCCCTTCTGATGTGACATACTGAGCGGTGCCACTGGGTGTCCTGTTTGCCGCATTCAGGCTACTCAAAGCAGCCACATAGTGGAAGCGAGTAGTTTCAAACCAGCCGTGTCCAGCGGGGAAATTTTGCACCCTTCAACGTGAAATCAATGACAGTCACTATTAACCCTCAGATTCATACAACAGGAGCATACCTGCATGCCTTCTGGAAGAATTTTAAGACTTGGAGCTTCAGCACTGCACATCAAATATTTTGATAGAGGGAGACCTGCATCACTTTTGTCCTCTTTTATCCTCTCCCACCACTGCCAGGTTGCTTAGCATCCTTTACCACCCCTGTAATGACAGGTTGTTTGCTTCATTAAATCATTTAGTGTCTTAGCGAGGAAACATCTTCCTTCTAAAATCAATCTGGCTTTTTCACACTTGTCACACTTTCACATTTGCCATCCTCTATGTCTTTTGTAGAATTATTTTGGAATCCCTCATATATATCTCTTTCCATACTGAAGAACCACCGTGGATCTCAGTAGGCCTGTGTAAGTTTCAACACGGTGATTTGTGTCAGCATATGAGGGGCTTGTTAGAACAAAGAACAGAAGAAAAGTGAGGGAATAACAAAATGAGAGCAAGAGATGAGAGGAAGCACAAATCAGCACATGAATGCATGTTCCACCAGGCAGTGACAGTGGGGAGGATGCAACTCATGGCACACTGCCTTCCCCACTTATGTGCTTTTATCCCTGTGGTACGTCTGAGCCTACACCAACTCCTTTGTTCATAGACCTTGATACGCCTAACATGTGGTTTAGCACCAGACTTGATGGACTTGAATAATGGTAGGACTCCATGATCTTAAAGGCCTTTTCAAAGTGAAATAGTTCTGTGATTCTATATAACATTAAAAAATCCCACACAATTTTGGTATCTAACATGTATATTAAAATGTTGAGATCTAATATTTTGCTTCAAAAGGACTGCCCTACGTAACATGTTGTGTGAAGAACCAGATCAATTGAATAATGTATGAAAAAGATGGGGAAGTATCAGAAAATTCACAGTAAAATACATCTAGAATACTGCAGAGAAAATAAATTAGTTAACTCTCAGGACTAGATCCACACAGGGATCCTTTAAAATTTGAATTGAAGTCCTGTGTGAATGGATGTATATTAGGCACTCAATAAAAGGCTCTTACTCTTGTTTCTGTTGTGTATTAAGTTGGATAAATGCTCCCACAGTCTTCCCTCATAACCATGTTATAGTTTGCAGTTGTAAAACTGTGTCCCTTGATGGTTGCAAAACCCCATATAGAGCAACCCAGCTCATATAGTCTCTTCACCCAATACAGGGCTGGGTTGAGTTAAGTACTTTATGCATTTGCAGGCATCAATCCCTCTCACTCATCGGTGTATTTGTTCACACGGTTTTGCGCTGGAGAAGTGTTGTTAGCTAAGTCTCATACACAGCTTGCTTTGATCACAGGAAAGTCATTTCACCTAATCTAGAGCTAAAACCCATTAAGGGTTTCAAGCTGTTATGATCCCTATTGTTTTAGGGAACTTGTAGCATCTCTGTGTTACTGGGATCCTCAAAACCCTGTCCATCGTCTCCTTGCCCTGTAAGTGCCTAATGTAATCAGTGAAAGTTTTTGCTGTTGTGGTGTCAAGACATTACATACCTTCCCATAGGCACAGACACATCTATTGTGGTCAAGATGCTGAGAAACCTTGCCCAAGTTTACACCCCATGAATTCCTCTGCTTATTGTTACACATCCCTGATTACTGGACCTCTGACAGAGGGTAACCTGTTATCTGTTATATATCATTTATAGCTAGGGTACTCACTTACCGAGTGCATGAGGCCACTTTCCCCTCCTAGATTTGGAGCAAAGGTTTAAAATCAGATTTCTTCCTTCCCAACAGAGTAGTTGTAATGTGGATACTGAAGTTCATTGCCACTCAGTTTCTGCTGCTGAACACGGTTTTATTTTCTTTGCCTAATTAGAAATTTACTTAACATAGTAGGCAGATGATACTAATTCTAATCCATAGGTTTAGTGTTCACCCTGCGAATTTTTAGTTCTCCTTGCAAAGTAGAAGAATTTTAACAGGGAAAGTTGAAAGAATCTCACCTTCAGTACTGGTCAAAGTATTCTCTGGAGATCATAGAATTACAGAGTGGTCTGGGTTGGAGGGGATCTCCAAAGGACATCTAGTCCAACCCCCCTGCAGTCAGCAGGGACATCCTCAAGTAGATTAGGTTGCCCAGAGCCCTGTGGAGCCTAACCTTGAATATCTCCAGGGGTGGGGGCCTCTACTACCTCCCTGGGCAACCTGTTCCAGTGTTCCACTACCCTGTACTAACATCCAATCTAAATCTTCTTTTCTCTAGTGTGATGCCACTGCCCCTTATCCTATCACTACAGGCCTTTGTTTCTCTACATCCATCTTGTAGGCTCCTTCAGGTACTGGAAAATTGTTATTAGGTCTCCCAGAGCTGTCTCTTCTCCAGGCTAAACAACATCAGCTCCCTCAGCCTGTCCTCATATCAGAGGTGCTCCAACCCCCTAATCATTCCCATGGCCCTCCTCTGGACCTGATCCATCAGGTCCATGTCCTTCCTGCATTGAGGACTCCAGAGCTGGATGCAGTACTCCAGGTGAGGTCTCACCAGAGCACAATCACCTCTCTGGAGCTGCTGGCATTGCTTCTTTTGATGCAGGTTGGGGTGTGATTTGCTTTCTGCACTGCAAGCACACATGTCCATGTCCAGCTCATGTCCAGTTTCTCACCCATCAGCACCCCTAAGTGCTTTTTCACAGGGTTGCTTTCTATCACCTTATCCCGCAGTCTGTATTGATAGTGAGGATTGTTCCAGTCCAGGTGCATGACCGTGCACTTGCCCTTTTTGAACCTCATGAAGTTCACTTGGGTCCACCTCTCCAGCTTGTCCAGGTTCCTCTGGATGACATCCTGTCCCTCTGGCATATCAAGAGCAACACTCAGCTTGGTGTTATCTGCAACCCTGCTGATGGTGTACTTGATCCTGCTATCTATATCATGGGTTTAGTCAATTCAACACACTGATGAATATTCAATACCACGTGGACAGCAGGACAGCTTTAAAATTAAAGTGCTGGCTGGAGCAAACTATCATGGGGCTTGAAGTTCAGATTGTAACAGGAGAGGCTTCCTGCTTCTGGTTGCTGCTTCTGTGTTCTGCTCAGGATGTTGGGGTTGTCTTATTGCTAGCTTCTGCTGCTGCTTCTGCTTTTGGTTTTTCTACAGAATAGCTAAGATCGTTGTATATTGTGTTATTTTCACTAAACTCCTTATCTCAACTACAGGGCTTTTTTTGGTTTTCCCTCCTGATCTCGGGGTGGGGAGAAGGTTTACTTGCGAGAGTGGGCAGTGCTAAACTGGACATGAGTATGACTTACGCCTGGGGAGATTCTGGTTAGACACAAGAGGAAAATTTTCTGCAACAAGCACAATCTCCCCAGGGAAGTGGTGTATTCTCCAACAATGGACACTTTTGAGATTTGGCTGAACAAGGCACTGGGTAATTCTATGTAGACCTGTGATTTTCCCAAGAAAGGTTGGACCAGATGATTCTCAAGGTCTCTTCCAACCTATAGAATATGTTAAAGAGTATTAAAAAGTAGAACAAAACAAAACCAGCAAACAAACAAAGGCCTCCAAAATGCAATATTTTACCTGTGCTTCCTATGTATTAATTTACATCTGGAAAAGATCTTGCATGGTCTGTCTAGCAGAATTAATGGCAAGTGAAGTCTGAACATTACCTTTGCACAGAAGGAGCCAGTGCTTCTCACTGCTGAGATGCCTGGTAGTTTTCTCTGATTTTGAGGAGGTTAAAGTCATTCTCATATCCCTCAGCCTCTATATTTGTAGTTCAGTTTTTGATGGACAGGTGATAGTTAAAGGAGACTGCTGGAGTACAGGCTGAGGGCTCCAAAAAGTGATTGCTTTCTACTGTTGTAGTCACAAAATTACATAAATCTAGGAAAGCTGATACAAGTACTGCTTACTGCAGTTTGTTTGCTTTCCCCTTCTAGGCTTTTTCTGGTCTCCTTTAGCTTTCTGATTCAAGAACTCCTTTTGGAGTTTAGATGGGAAAATTAACTAATTTATCAAGACAGTTCTCCTGTCAAGGACAAACCTTTACATTTAGTGGTCATCAGTCACTGTATCTCTGAAGGCATGGTGGTTTGTCCTGTCGCTTTATAAAGGGCTTTTGTTCAGTTCAAACATAAAAGGCAAATATCTTCCAAGCTTAAAAGTGAGCCTGCAGTCTGCTTTGAATGTGTGTACAGAATGGATATACAGGTTGCATTTTCTCTGCCCAGCTCTGAGAGCTGGTGTAGGCTATCAGCTGTTACTAACTGTCTTACTTAGTGAACAAGAGAGTTAAATAATGTAGATGTGGTCATATCTGTTTCTCCCTGGAGGCCAGACAATAAGTCTCAACTCATAGATGCATCTCTAGGTCCTCGATATAAATTTAATTAATTGTCTGTTTGACCTTCTCTTTGTATTCACCATAACATGGACAATTTCATACATATACTAATTCTGAGTTTGAGTCTGTTTGATAACTTTCTGCTTTGGTTTAGGGAGGTGACACTATAGAGCTGTATTTTAACTAAGCTTGGGAATATCTCTGTTGTATGTGGCTTCGGTGGCACAACACAATTACATCGTGCAATTGAGCTTTGTCAGACTTATGGACACCCTGCCATTTGTATTTCAGGAGTCTTTCTAAATGCACTCCAGCATCACCTGAGCTCTGCATAGACACTGAAGATCATTCCCAATACTCTTGGGTTGACCTGACTACTAATTCTTGATTTACAGAAATTTGCCTGGAAAGTGATAACAGATTTCTTCTAATCTGATTGACTCTGAAGATTAAATAACATCTTGGATAATGAGAGTAAAGTGGCTTAGCTGTTCTGTATAATTATATCAATTCTGAAGCTGTACAAAACAAATAAATAGAAGCCCTGGTATTCAAGCCTCATTAGGTTTGTGTTGCAACAGCTACATTAAATGAATTCAGTCAGATTTTATTGTGTTGGTGTTGCAGGAGCCGCTCTGGACAGGATCACTGTTATTGGTACTGCAAGGCCTTTCTGGGAATCAGTGGTCCAGATTTGTTCAATAAACAGTTCCACCCCTGCCTTGCAAACATGAACTCAGGTGCTTCCAAGATGTGCAACCCTATCTTAACCTGGGATATGCCTACTTCTGGCTGCTGGACTGCAGAGATTCCCATGCCACTCCTTTGTCCATACCTGACAGAGAAGATTCAATGAGCAGAAAAGAGCTGAAAGTGTAGAAGTAATTGCTTATTCTATATGAGCATTCAGTGTCCAATCAGGAATATATCTGAAGGAAATATTCTTCTACCCATTTCTTGTACCCATTTCTTGTTATTTTCTATCTTTGCAAGTACAGCTGGTACAGGAGTTTTATTTATGGCACCCTCTCTATAAACCAATCNAGTCTGAGTTGCATGATGGTGAGCTAAACTAAGGGATGCTGTTGTGACTCAATAGGTACACGGCGGATAGAGAGGGAATGTGAGCATTCGTCCCCTTGTTCCCATGTTAGCTTTACTCTGGGTGCCTCCAGCCAGCATTCTCCAGGACAAGCAAGTCCTCTGGGTGCTGCTCAGAGACATTTACCCCTGGAGCCTCTGCAGAGGATTGCATGAACAGGGCTATCCTAGGTCTATCTCTTTTACCCGACAGCCTCAGGCAGGTGATGTAGTCTCCAGTGCAAGTAGTAGACCAAGTAAGACCCTTAATTTTTAAATGTTTTGAACAAGATGACCCCTCTCCTCTCACACACATCATAATTATGTCTCAGGAATAACACAGCATTCTGGAGCAGAGCAGTGCAGGGTGGGCATACACTGGTTGTAGATGTGGGTAGTGTGGGTATGGGTATGGGTCCTCCTTTCACTCACTGGTACCCCTCTCCACCTAGGGTACTCGAGTCAGACCCAGGACCTGGGGAATTTGACAGTGTAGATGCAACCCACGAACACACTTGGAGAGGGAGATAAGTGAGGTCAGCACAGATCATAGCATCAAAGGGAAATTCAGGTTGAAAGCAACCTCAGAAGTTCTCCACTTCAAGCCCCTGCTCTAAGAGTCAGCTGTGAGACCAGAGCAGTAGAAATAAAAACAGTGTTGTGAGGAAGGCTTATATAAAGACCAATCAGTTTTTGCAGAACAAGAGGAACAAGGTTAAAAAAACAAACAAACAAAAACAAACAGATAATTTAATATTCTTGAAAAATGGATTTCCTTTCTCTTTTTACTGTGATCCTTTGTTTATTTTTTCTATAGATTTAGGGTTTCTGCTTCATCTATTTAATTGATCTGTAAATTACTTAGACTATCTTTACACATACAATAAAGAAATTATAGCAATATTAAAACCAATCAACATCAAAAGAAATAAGCTATGCCTTTTTTTTTTTTTTTTTTTTTGTGTGTGGTCTAAGGTAACTATTTGCTAACTAATTCAGTCCTCACCAGAGGAAAAAATAACCTCAGTTTATTGTTCTTTGGCTTTGAATAGGAAGTCTCTATTATTTTAGTACCAGCTGAAGTTAGGAGACCTACAATGTAAGCCTAACAGAAGTAATTTCTTGTTATTAAAAGTTAAAGAGTAACTAAAGACAGTAATTACAAAATTACTTTAAAGTTCTCCTCAAAAAATGGCCTCCATTACCACACTTCCTACCCTCCACCAGAAAAACCTCACCCCCTAAGAAAACCACTTTAAAAATATTTTAAAGATTAAACTGTGGTGTTTTTTTTTTCTTTGACATCAAAAAGAAATGTTTCGTTATTTCATTGACTTGTTCAGTATCTGTACCCAAGATACACAAACTCGAGCCATGGAGTACTGTGATGGTTC
>VWZE01007871.1:33244-100014 GCA_013396675.1 Eubucco bourcierii
AGGTAAATTAGG
Organism: Eubucco bourcierii; assembly: GCA_013396675.1. Taxonomy (NCBI): domain Eukaryota; kingdom Metazoa; phylum Chordata; class Aves; order Piciformes; family Ramphastidae; genus Eubucco; species Eubucco bourcierii. The sequence continues at coordinate 33,257 of VWZE01007871.1, forward strand.
AGGATCGGCCAGGGAGGTTAGAAGAAAAGTGGTTAGTGAAAATTAATCAGCAGAGGAGCCAGAGGCAGAAGCTGCTAGACTGCCCGAGCTGCTCTCCCAGCAAGAGCCAGACAGAGACTGACTTATCTATATATTTTGGTTATTGTTCCCAAACAATTTTTTTTTTTCAGTAAGCATATGAGTGAAGTAGACATCATGATGTTTTCCTTTCACAGCCTACAGTGTAATTTTCTCTATTGAAATATTCCAATTAGCTTCAAACCAGCACAAGTACGCTGTAGAAAAAAAGTTTAACTGAAATCCTTAATCCTTTGGTTTAATATTGGTACTAAGTAACAAACAGATACTTTTCATTATTAGCATTCTGGATTACCAGGAAAAAAATATTTCCCAAGCCCCATAATTACGGATTTTTCTTATCTGGGATTTGTGCATCATGAGTGGTTTTCCTGGTGACCTGAATCACAGAGCAAATTTGATCCTTCCAATTTTATTGCAGTGAGCGCCCTGCTCAGACCAAACCAGGGCGCTTTCCTAGAAGAGGAAGATGGTGTGCAATTTGACACTGACACATCTAGTCAAGTCTCCTCTTGAGTCACCTCCTGTCTCTGCGTGTTGTGGGTGTTTAGCACTTTGCATGGCCAACCCTGAAGCATTTCAGGGGTAGACAGGGTGATATTTGAATTAGTACCATCTCTTTCCTAATATAATACTCTCTGAGGCTGGAAGAGAAAGTCCAACCATTACAGAAGTTTTGCTGTGTGTAGCAGCTCTGGCAGGGACGGTAGGGTTCTGATGGGTGTGCACCCACTGGGGGCCTCCACAAATCCAGCTCTGGCTCTGTGTGTTTCCTTGTGGTGTTTGGAGCTACCCTTGATCTGATTTCATCAGAGCCAACATTTGCTGAACCATTTGTGAATCACTTGATGCTTGCACAGACTTGCTAAGAGCACCAAAGTCATCTGCCAGACCACAATGTTCCCAGCTTCCTTTTCTTCCCCTTCTTAAGCCTGCTGCTTCAGCCAGCTTAAATTATACTAGGATGGCAGAGGTGAAGAGAGATGGTGAAAAATAACTGCATCCTCATTGTTTTTCCTGCAAAAATGAAGATTTTCTGCATGCTGTATTACTGAATGCTGTTAAGTTATAAAAAGCACCAGCCCCCACTGGCTTCAGTCAGAGATAAGGACACAGCACCAGGCAAGTTTGTTTGCTCAGAGATACAATCACTTAAGAAACAAAAATAACTTGCATCCTGTTGACCCAGCCAAAGACACCAGTGCTTGTTCAACCTTTACAAAGGCTTTTAGAAGGAGATGAATAACTTAAAGAGCTTAGCTTATTGCTTAACTAATTATTATTTTTTGTAAATAATGTAAACTAAGTGAATTCTTAAAGCATAGTTCAATTTTTATTTAACCTTTTCAGAAGCTTTGATGTACTGTAGAAAAAGTACACACACATTGGATTATTATTGGCTTATTTGAGAGATTAAAAAAAAAAATTAGTAGTATCTAGGCTTTTCTAACACCAAATATATACACTGATATGACACATTAATTAGGTTGTATCTCTGAGCTTCAATGTCAGCACTCTGAATTTTATACTTCTCTATTATTTTTTAAAAGACTGAGATTATACATTGGTCTCTAAATTCATGGAATCATGGAATCATGGAATCACAGAATTACAGAATGGCAGGGGTTGAAAGGGAGATCATCCAGCCCAACTGCCCTGCTAGAGTAGGATCACCTAGAGTAAAGCACACTGGAGTATGTCTAGGTAAGTTTTGAATGCCTCCAGAGAAGAAGACTTCACAATGTCTCTGGGGAGTCTGTTCCAGTGCTCTGCCACTTTCAAAGGAAAAAAAAATTCCTTAAGTTTACAGGGAACCTTTTGTGTTCCAGTCTGTGCCCCATTATCTCTTGTTAAAGGACATCACTGAGGAGAGTCTGATTCCATCCTTCTGATGTGCCCTTTAGATATTACAGAATCACAGAATATATCTGGTTGGAAGAGAACTTCAAGGTTATCTAGTCCACTCTTTGACCCAGCACTGAAGGGTCAACACTAAACCGTGTCCCTAAGTGCCAAGTTCACACATCACTTAAACACCTCCTTGGACTGTGACTCCACCACTGCCCCGGACAGATCATTCCAGGTTTGAGAACCTTTTCAGTGAAGAAGTATTTCCCAATATCCAGCCTAAACCTCCCCTTGGGGCAGCTTGTATCCATTTCCTCTAGTTCTGTCCCTTGCCACCAAAAAGAGGCTGGCCCCCGTGTGGTTTCAACATCCCTTCAGGTAGTTGTAGAGCAATCTCCCATCAGGCAGCTGATAAGCTTTAATGAGATCACCCCTCTCAAAACTTGCCCTCTTATGTTTTAAGGGATTTTGGAAATTAAAGAGGAATGATCAGCAAGGATGGCAGCTGTCAAAATCGACTTTCAATTTCTTACTACTGCAAAGATCATGGGAAAAAAAAAAAAAGACAGAAAAAAAAATTCCTTTTCCAGGCAAAGAAGACAGATAGACAAATAATAGGCAACAGTTTTAATGAACCCTTAAATCATTTTATACATGGTTTGAAGTGGTGACACTTTCAAATCCTTGTGCTAGTATAGTCTCATGCTTCTGGTTGGTGAGTACAAATACAGCACTCGTGGCACTCCGCCTTGGGGGGAGGGTACAGCATTAACAATATAATCCACATCACAGAATCATAGAATTCTTTCATTTGGAAAACACCTTGAAGATCATCGAGTCCAACCATCAACCTGATACCACCATGGCCATTAAACTAGGTTGCAAAGTTTTTTGAGCACCTCCAGGGATGGTCACCCCACCACCTCCCTGGGCAGCCTGTTCCAATGCCTGATCATTTTCAGTGAAGAAATTTTTCTTAATATCCCTAACATCAGCCCCCTCTCACCTTCCAAACAGTACTTCTGACCCTCCAAAGCAGGCAGAGGTCTCTGCAGTGAACAGTCCATTTTCTTCCACTTTAAGATGAGTGTTCCTTCCACATGAATATGAGTTTTCCTTCCACTTGAATATGACCTGACCCTTAAGATAAAATGTTTCTGTTCTGCCTGGTACTGAGGCTCTAATTGACAGCCCTGGCATACTACTACACAGGTCTGAAGCTGGCCCATGACCACTTTTCACACAGCACTGAGTTCTTTGTGGCTCATCATGAGAAATGACAGCAACAGTCCATGGAAATGGAGGCTGTGTTCACTAGCACAACGGCAGCAAGGTTTTGGTTTTTTTTTGCCAGCAAGATGCAGCGATTCATCCCCAGGTTAGCACTGTGTGGCTTGAGGTAAGGAGTATTAGGTTATTGGCAAAGACACTGGGCTAAAGCTTTGTGCTGGGGAAGGCTGAAATACGTTTACTGACATACATTGTTGTTATTTTATTTTATCTCAGTCAGAGCACATAAGCCCTGCTGTACATCTTTTCCCTTCCCTTCTCCCTCTCAGCTCTCCTGCTCTGTTACTGTTCTCATTCCCTTCCCACTGTCACTCCCTGTCTTTGGCCAAGCCGCCAGCAGGACAAGTGGCTTTCCCTGCCATGCTTGTGCTAATTGGGGCCTGATGAGAGGCATTTGCTTACCCCTCGGTACTTATGGCTGCCCAGCTGGAGCTCTGGCTCACTCTCAACTTTCCATGTCTCTCGGCTCTTCCAGAAGAGCAGATGCTTCCTTGCTTCCCCGTGGAGAACAGCTGGCTGCTATCATTGCCGTGTCATGGACTGACTTGTGCTTTGTGCCACCTGGCCAAGATGCTTGGAGTACTCCACCAGGATCCTGCTCCACGGGGAGAGTCTCAGTCTGCAACAGAAACCATAATTTTCCCTCTCAGAACAAAACTAACCAGTTCTGTCTTGGTCACAGTGTGACACATACGGACTAGTGCAAAGGTTACCATGAAAAATGGCTTTCTCATTTTAAAATAGGGACATGGAATCTGAACAGAGTCACACCTGATATCTAAGGGCAAGAAGAACCCTCATGCTCATCCGACTCAGTTACAGGAGCAATCCATTGGTGTGTCTACATCAATTTTAATTCAGTTCAGACATGGATTTTTCAACCCAATCTCCCGATCATCTCCTTTTATGGCACTTCGATTTGCACTTCAGAGATCTTAGATTTCCTGGACTCTGTCTTATTTGATAAAAGTGGATCAGAATACCATATTTCCCATTTACTAATGGGCAGCCAGTGGGACCTGGGCTACTCTGAGTTGCAGGTTGGTGGATGTTGTTTAGTGGATATGGTGGCATTGACATTTGTACTTGATGATTTAAGCGTTCTTTTCCAACCTTAATGACTCTGTGATCCACTGATGCTGAACTATCTGCTGACCTTACCCTGAATACCCCACAAGCAGCATGATCTGGCCTGACTTATCCCAAGATGGCAGCAGAAAACTAAGCTTCAACCTCTAATTTCAGGTTAACTAACAGATGATCCCCAATCTCCAAACACACAGCTATGGTCACATGTGTGCCATGCTGAAGGGAGAGCATCTTCAGCGCCTTTCCAGAGTCTGCAGCAGCTTCATCCCCACTCTGCTCCTAGAATCATAGAATCAAGAATCATAGAATCATAGAATTGTCAGAGCTGGAAGGGACCTCAATGGTTATCTAGTTCTGATCTCCCTGCTGGCACCTCACACTAGATCAGGTTGATCAGAGCCCCATCCAGCCTGGCCTTAAAGACCTCCAGGGATGGGGCTTCCAAAAGATGCTGACAGGGACTCCCCACTCATTACAAGTTGCAATTCAGTTCATCCTCCAGGTGGTTTCTTCTTTCCTTTTTATTAGGCCCTTCATTCTTGGGAACAGACCTACTCTAACCATATGATAAGGGAAATTTTAGGTTCATTGTAAGAAATCACCAAAGTTTTGTTTTCCTTACAAGCAAAGGAATGCTAAGTTGGTCGTCTTTAGCTTTTAGTGCACTCTTCATAGAGCATGTTGTGGCCATTTGGTCTGTGGTCACTGAGGACACACACACAGGCTTCCTAACAACTACACCTTCATTTCAACCAGATTCCAGCTTTCTCAGAAGCCAGCAGAAACAATACATATCTGTCAAATACAAGGCTTCTCCCAACAAATTGGTTGGAAAGGATTAAGAGTAAAAAGAGGGAAAACTAAGTTGTTACTTACATTTGTTTTTAAATTTATTATGTTTTAATCTTAAAATATTGCAATCGGCTTTAATCAGTTTATCTCTTAACTGTATCAAAGTAGCTGAAGTTAGTAGAAGATGCTGAACACTGCTTTTGAACAGTGCTTCCTTTGAGCTATTTATCTATGCAGTGCCCTGCTGGAATGCAACCAGCAGAAATAATACCTGATGGGCTTGTGTAAAGCCCTCTTAAGGTATATTATGTTGTCAAGGCAGATCTGTAAACTAACCCCTTCTGAACAGGGCTGTGTGTTTGATTTTAAACCTTTAAAACCTGGCATGTAACCTGAGGGGAAAACCTCTCACTTTGTCCACACCTCCATAGCATTGCAGTGAGCCTTCAGACCAGGAGAGTCTACAATCCTATGGTTAATACATTTAAAATAATCTATTGTGTGTCCATATGCACTGACTCCATGGTTGGATTCATCTGACCTAACAGTACCAGTGGTGTTCAGCATAAATAAGAAAAATGTTAAGTGTCTCCGTGCATGTGCAATGAGTGCAAATCACACCCCCAGTGGATGGAGGCTCGGTCAACATAGTCACCAGAGAATCATGCAAGTCACCCTCAAGTCCAGATGAGTTCAGCTGCTTACGCATTACTCTGCTGTGCTATTTGAGATAGCCTAGAGTGAATGCTGCCGATCTGGAAGGACATTGGGGTACTGCAGGATATGTGCTGTTTTCCATGGCTCCATGAGGCCATTATATACATACATCCTGTTGTGACTCAAATGCCACCAGATGCCTATGCGCAGGGAACTTGCTCCCAGTGTAACATCAACACTGTAGGTTTCTACATCTGAACTAGTCCTACTGTGTCACTGCCCTCTGCACCCCTGTTGCTTGGTGATATCTGTGTTGTTAGGAGATGAGTTGTGCCTCTTTTACTACATTAGAACTGCCCAGGTGATAGACTTCTATGCAAATATCTGCAGCTTTTTCTGAGAGTATGCCTGCTTTAGGAGGATTGTGTGGAGAATTTTGCAGAGGATGATGGGTGTAGCCCTGGTGCTGTGCTGAGAAGACTCACCAAGTTGCGTGTTGCTGCCGCACTACTGCTCTTGCCTTGTACCTACACTTTGCCCTTTGGTCTGGGCTTTTGTCAGTTTCCTAGTATTCCCTCAGCTGATAAGAACCTTCAGCAAATAACCACAGAATGGACATTATTATTGTTTCCTTATTTTGTTTACTTGGTCTGAGATTATTCTGAAATTAAAACAGAAGAACTGACAGAAGAACTGGCAGTTCTGGCTAAGAACATACCTGTAAGGAAAAAACATTCCACAGAAAACCAAGGTGTGGATTTGCAGTGCAAATAGCATTGGACAATCTTGTGCCCTATCCTGGGCATGTCTGCAGTGATGTGGTCAGTGGCACTTTGAAGTTCTCTGGGCAGATGTGCACTAGCTCTCTTCTGGAAGTTGTATAAGCACATTATTGCAGCACTGAGCATCAACTAAAATCTGGGTCTGTGCTGATATATTCTGTGAGCATTGTGGATATTGATTTCATTAATTTCCAAAATTCACTGAGCTAAATGAAAGAATTTTGAACAAACTGTCCACCAGAGAAGCTGGATCACCTCATAGAGAAAGATCCTAAGAGAAAATTCACAGGCTTTTTGTTTCTGGAAGATACTCTCTCACATCGATTAACTGCCAGCAAGATACAGAATTACTCACAGGAAAACAACAACAACAAACACCAAATGCAACTGCATTTGGAGATCTAAAAGGATCACACTGTTTTCTTAGGGCACTGAGAAGATACTTTGTTTATTGGCTGTGTCACAGAAAGTTAAGGTGTAGAGGACTGCTCCTGCATATACTTTCTTTAGAACCAATTGATCCACAGCCACCTGTTCTGTGGATGTGAAAAAGGGCTTGAGTTATTTACTCTTTTTCTTCGTCATGGCCTGACAAAGAATCTAACAGAGCAGTTTGTGCTACAGAGCCTTGCCTTAGGACAGGCTTAAAAAAATCAGAATCTCTATGTTTATTCTGGTGATACATATTTTTAGGTAATTTTTCTTTGCCAGTGAGCAAGGGTCTTGCTCTCTCTTCTGTCTGTTATTTGTCCACCAACAAGGTTTAAATGCCTATTTGCTGAAAGGACTTTTTTCTACCTGCCTACTCAGTTTTGTCATGAGATGGGTTCAAGAGGAGGGACACAGAAGGGGTACTGATGCAGTGAGCAATGTTTTGTCCTTTTTGGTCGTCTCATACATCTAATAGGGCTAACAAGGGTAGATGATAGCTGACTCACTACACTAAGTGCATGTACAGTCAATGGTTAGTTTGCATTTGGCCTTAAGGTCAGCCTTTTGTCTCCAGACTAGTGTGGTCCTGGATTCCACATACTGCCCAAATTCTTTTGGAAGTCTACATCATACAGACAACAATATGTCATACATTAGCTCCCTGAGCTAATAGTTGTGCTTCCATCGTCACAATTTCTGTCTATTTTGTTCATCCAAGTGGCATCCATGTTCACTGGCTGCTATTGCCAATACTTCCGAGTCTGTGGTATCCTTGACCCAACACCATTTTCTGGAGTGTGACTGAGTACCTGACAGAAGGATTTGCTGTAGAAGTTTAAAAACAATATATAGGAAAGGAACAACACAAGAAAAGGATTATATAACTGCTGTTTATTTCATGTAGCTAGAAATACTGCATTATAGAAAATATCAGTATGTTCCTTCTACAGTGGCAGCAGAGTCATAAAAGGTGAATGATTATATAAAACTGGAAATCATTTTGAGGCTGCTAAATGGAGCAATAACAGTATCTAGCAGATATAGTAGTTTTACTCTTGTCTTTTTAAATAATACCTACAATACTCAATTTTCAGATCACTTAGATCAAAAGCGCTCCTGAATAACTCAAACCATATTTACATGACACGCAATAGATCTGGGAAAGGGTGTGTGACAAAAAAATGTGCCACTACAGCTTGCACCAGTATTTCTCAGACCTTATAGAGAGTACTAAACTGTGCTGGTGTGAATTGATGTAGTGGCTTAATACATTTGTGCCACTGTCTTACACTTTTCACCAGCAGCACTTCATTCTTCTGGAATTAGAGAGGCAGAAAAAGGCATTTGTTTGAGAGCATTCCTTGGATGCTGCTGTAAGGAAATGAAGGATTGGTTTTAAACTGTAGATGAGGAGCTGAAGGCCAAGAATAAACTTGGTTTACTAAAACATATCCTGGTGCTTGATCTAACCCTGAGCAAGCTCACTTACATGGTAGAGTTCAGAAAAAGGAAGAGGAAAAACCTTGGACACTTAATTGGAATTGGTGGTGGTGTGTGTAGGGAAAGGAGAGAAGAACAAAGAAAGACACTGCCATCAAAAGAAAGGTACATTGTTGAGAGGATGAATCTACTTCCAAAATAATAACTATTTCTTGGTCAAGTATCCCCATAAATCTATAGCATACCCTAGGATTTGAGAACGACATTCTTTCTCTTCCTGAAATAAGTGTCATAGACATTATTTCCAAAGATCTTTTAAAGAATTTAGCACAGGAAAACAGAACCTGTGTGTATAATGTGTATGTGTGTATGATGTGTATAATTTTATTCAGCTAACTAAAATTATAATTTGGAAAGATCTTTCTGGCACCAGTAAATTGTTGTTCAGAGCCAGGCCTTGCTTGTCCACTGACCTGAAAAACGTACCTTCTGTTACAGCACCTGTTTGGAAGTAACATCCTGCATGGCCTTTGGTCCTCTTTCCACTGTTTAATATAAGCAGTTTTGAGGTTAGTTGATTGAAATTAAAAGTGAGTTACTAGTTAGTTCATACCTTTTTTTGGGTTTGAGGTTTTTTTTTTTTTTTCCTTTTTTTTTAGCATACTGATTACAAAACCAACTACAAATGTAGTATGGGACACCATCTGGAGAAATGTGTTGTATGGAAAATAGAATATGCCAATGGAAATGGAAATATGCCAATGGAAAAATCATAGAACCATGGGATGCATTGGGTTGGAAGAGACCTCTAAAGGTCATCTTGTCTGACCCTGCAGCAGTAAGCAGCGACATCCCCAAGTACATCAGGTTGTATATCAGGGTGCCATAAAGTCTAACCTTGAGTGTCTCCATGGATGGGGCCTCCACCACCTCCCTGGATAGGCTGTTCCAGAATTTCACCCCTCTCATACAAAAGAACTTTCTATTGTCCAATTTAAATCTACCCTGCTCTAGTTCAAAGCCATGGCCCCTTGTCCTAGTTCTACATAGTGAGGTAGTGTGCTCACAACCCCTCCTTTCCCCCTCCCCCTTGTGGAGTTGGGATGGGGGAAGGAGAAATGGTGTGAAAAGGAGCAGGAGGAGACCTTTTCCCACCTAGGCTGGGGTTGGCTCACAGGGACCCTTCCCCATGCCACATGTAAGAATCCCCACACTTTAGCAAGCCAGGGATGTAATAGGTTGAGTTTTCCTGCTTCTTTTGGTGTCATTTGACACAATTACATACAAGGGGAGTGAGCCAAAACATGTGAGCTGTTCTTTCTACTGCTGCTTCTCAGAGAGTACATCCTCAGCATTCTCCTAGGCCTCCTTCTCCTGGAAGGCTTGCTATAAGGTTTCCTTGGAACTTTCTCCTTTCCACGCTGAACAACCCCAACTCTCTCAGAAGTGTCTCCATCTTGTCCATACCCTACACAGAGGTGCAGTCCTTGTCCTGCTGGGAGACACCTTCAGAGCCCCTGTCCAACACTACCATGAGCCTATTAGGTGACTACCCTGCCAAGCTTGTGCATAACCTCCTCAACACTGTCTTAGCATCTACTAATTGATGAAGGAAGAACAATAAATCCTGGTGAGGAAGTTTTCAAACTATTTTTTGCTGAAACTGTAGGTGACACAGATGCCAACATATTAGTTAAGCATGAGGGGAAATGACTGCCAGGTCTCCCAGGAGACTGCTTTGTAATTGCTTTCACCAAAGTATTGTCATTACAGCTAATAAAAGGGCTGGAGTTAAGAAAACAGCATTTGTGTTTGGGAGCTGGATGTGCAAGGGTAAAATGGAGTAAGTAAGCAGATGTCAACAGTTGTCAGCATCTGAATTCTCCAGTGGTAGTGATACAGGAGGCAGAATGTTAATTGCTTTCCTGGAAGCTGCCCTTTAATATGGGAATTGCTTCTACGAGTGTTCTTTAGTCCTACAAGCTTTATTTGAAATTCAAAAATGTGTTTTCTCATCAGCACATACCAGCCAGAGTGACTTTTAATTTCACATTTCCCTACAGACTTTCACCAAATGTTAATAAATGATTGTACACAGCAAAGGAGCCACCTCAGAGGAGCTTGCAGAAGCCCTTTATGCCATAATAGTATCAAGATGGTGTTCCGGGATCCAAAATTAATTTGTATTTGTGCTGTTTGTTTCTTGTGTGCTATTCCACCTATTATATTTCTTTCATATATGAATACTGTGCTGCCTCAGCAGGTCACAAATATATAATCTCTATGGTGTGGCAGAAGAAGATATAGAGTGGCTGCACATCCCAGATGGTACTTTCAGGTGAGGGTGGTTGTGGTTGAGATGGGACAGACAGGTTCTTAGGACCTGTTTTCTTAGGCTCTGATGACAGACAGGAAACATGCTGAGCAAGTTCAAGTGATCAGGTAAACAGTATGAAAAAGGAAGCAATACGCTCCAAGTGACACAACATATCCAAGAGGATCTAGAAGAAAGATCCCAGGATCATCAAACATTGCATGCCCCACAGCATTGTGTACACAAGTGACAGCTGACATAAGAAGCTGCCCTTTGCCTCTTCTATTTTCTCCCAGGGGTACCCATAGCAGAGGTCAGTGTTTGCTCTAGGGTTTGTAGCCCACTGTGATGGTTTGGGAGTTCCCAGCCCCCCACACTTTGTAAAATGACCCAGACTGGAACTCAGCCAGCTGGAAGTTAAGAGGTGAAGCTCTATTTACAGCTCAGCACAATGTACAAGCAGATATATACACTATATACAGAATATTTACAGAAATATACAAGTTAAAGGTAATACAGCAACACAACACCCCTCCCAGAAATCAGAGACCCCAGGAGGGGCTCCCAACCACCCTTCCACCTTCTCCCCACCCCTGTACCTTACCCCACGGTTTGCCTTATGCGCAAGGTAAATTAGGAGGATCGGCCAGGGGAGTTAGAAGAAAAGTGGTTAGTGAAAATTAATTGACAGAGGAGTTGAGCCAGAAGCTGCTAGATCCAGCAAGAGTCAGGCAGAGACTGACTTATCTATATATTTTGGTTAGTGTTCCCGAGCAATTTTCTTAGCAAGCCTATGAGTGAAATAGACACCATGATGTTTTCCTTTCACAGCCTATAGTGTCATTTTCTCTATTAAAATATTCTAATTAGCCTCAAACCAGCACACCCACCGCTACACCTGAGATGGCAGTGCTGAAATGAGTGGGGTGAATTACGAAAAGAGTCTGCACAGCACAAGTATCCCTTGCACTCTGCCTCCAACAGGCACCTGTGGGCAGGAACACCAGGATGCACCCTAAACTCATCTTCTAATTACTTTGCTAGCTCTGAGAACAAGATGTCCTCCTCCACTGCACCAGGCCACACCCTGCAACCGTCCTGTGCTACCACAGCTTTCAAACTCCCATCACTTTGATGGATTAAAATCTACTAGTAATCTACTTACCTCTGAAGCTGGATATTTTATTTGGGAAATGAAAGAGACATTTACAGGATGATGTACTTCCACCATCTTACATCATCAGTCTTCTTCCCTTTGATTTTTTTCTGGGTAGGAACTGTATGGGATTGAGAAGGGGAACTTGAAACTGAACAAGGCTTGCAGATGCTGAATGAGAAATTGTGAACCATACAGAAATGAACATACAATAACATGCAATTCATCTTGATTTTCGCATTCCAGTGTAATTAACAAGGATGAAAACCTGTTCATATTTCACTTCAGATACTTTGAATGTTGCTTGTCAACAGAAGCTGGTGGCTTTTTTTGGATAGGGTAATATTACAAAGAACTAATTTTTTTTAGCCGCTTGGTCTGGGATTTAATTGACCTACCTCATATGCAGATCTCGAGTCTCTGGTGAGAGATATAAAAGTTATGCAAACAGTTTATGTCAAAATATCTGGAAAGATATGGAAAGTCTTAAAAGCTGGTTTTAAAACTGTTTTTGTCTTAAAAAAAAACAAGGAACTTTGAATTAGCTAGCCTTCAAAGGTTTGGAAGTCCTACACGCTTCTTTAAAAACAGTCTTTTCTTGTCAGTCAGTTTGTTCCTCCATAATGCAGACTTCTACATTTCAAATGACATCAGAAACACTTTTACTTCTGAAGATGAGCATAGGGCCCATACTTTTCTATGAAAATTCTATGATTTTAAAATATTTTGTAACCAAGAAATTAAAGAAAAATTACCAGTATGCTAATTTAGCACTTTATAAAACTACAAGGTCACGTCCGAGACCTGCTCTGACTGGAGCCTTTTGTACTGGTGAAGAATCCATAACCAGGAAAAAGGAAAAAGGGTCTCTCACTTCTCTGAGTGTTTTTGCAGTGACCAAATATGTGATGTGTGACATATAGAAGCATAGAATTGTTCTGTTTGGAAAAGACCTGCAAGATCATTGAGTCCAACCATGGACTCAACACTACCATGGCCGTTAAATAGTGTCTTAAAGTTCCATGTCTACTTGTTTTATTACCATTTACAGGGATGGTGACTCCACCTGCTCCCTGGGAAGCCAATGCCTGACCTTGCTTTCAGTAAAGGATTTTTTCCTAATAGCCAATATGTGGACTAGAAAATGATACAACAATCTGAGTCAAATGGTTGACTTTGCTCCAAGACATATCACTAAATAAAAGTCACCCACTAAGTAATTTATTTAATTATGGTAAAACTGCCTTGGTTTTTGCTTTTTTTATTTTTCCCCCATAAAATGTCTCAGTTTTTTTTTTTTTTTTTTTTTTTTTTTTTTTCATCTTCTTTTTATGTATTTTCTGCAGAGGTTTTAGTATATATTCTGCTCATTATTTCTGTCTGACACCATGATAAACATTGAATCGTAGACTATCAGGTTGGTGGGGATTTCATGAATCACCTGGTCCAACTTTTCTTGGTAAAAGCATGGTCTAGACAAGATGCCCCAACACTCTTTTCAGAGGAATCTTACAAGTGTCTGGTGTTGGGGCATCCACCACTTCCCTGAGGAGATTATTCCAGTGGCTGATGGTCATTGCTGTGGAAAATCTTCCTCTTGTGTCCAACTGGAATCTCCTCAGGAGTGACTTATACCTGTTACCCCTTGTCTTTTCCATATGACTCCGTAAGCAAAAGGAGTCTCCATCTCCTTTGTAGTCACCCTGTAAATACTGGAACATGGTGATAAGATCTCCCCATAGCCCTCTTCTCTCCAAGCTGATCAAACCCAGTTCTCTCAGATTTTCATCAGGTGACAAGTTTCTCAGTTTTTTAATCATTTGTGTGGCCTTATTCTTACATAAAATTCCTGCAGTATAAAACATAGATCAGACCAGCTTTCTGAAATATCAAAAAGGTACCTACAAGCACCCTCTAGCCAGGGACCTGTGGAGCAGCAGGAAAAAAGCTTTGGGAAATCACACTGGCAAAATTATTCTTGTTAGTATATTTGGAGCCGAACCAACTACTGCCCTTGAAAACCAGTAATAAGACTTTTGAAATGTTTGTGGAAAAAATATGAGAGGTATTGGAGGTTTGTGAAGGAGGAAGCAGGGGATTAGACACCCAGAGCATCTTCTTTTGACAACTGACTAGCTGGGGCATGGTAAACCATATGCTGACAATAAACACAGAGCTGAAGATTCTTGTAGTCTCAAGAGTTTTAATTTTACCTGTACCAGGATGTTTGAGAAGATATCACAGCCTCTGAGAGGAGACAAGAGGAAGTTTTAAAGTTGAACAATGAGCTATTCATTTTCTGGCAATGGAAAGAGGAACTTGATTACCCTGTTCTGCCTTGCTTAGCCATCATGGAATTCCTCCTTCAGTTCCTGATCAGCAAGTGCTGCTTAATAGAACCAGCACCAAGCTGATTCACTGTTTCAAGAAATAAGCTATTATTTGTTTGCTGATATCAGTTTTGGCATGAACTCCCAGAAGAGGAATGAATGGTCCTTCATGAATGCTTCAACTATCTGAAATCCCTTACTTAAAGTTCATAGTTCCTCTGTGCTTAACTGAAGATGATTTTATATTCAGACCCACAAGCATCTTTGCTGCCATGCTGTCCTGCTGCCCCCTTGCCGGTAGCCACTTTCTGATGCTGTAGAAACTTCACTGGGGTGAAAGTGTTTGTTTTGTTTTTAATAGACAAAAGATTTGCTGATTAAACCATTCCGCTTCCTTGTACCTTCCTGTTCATTTTTCTCCCTGTCAAGAGAATGTATTCCCAAGCAATGGTTTTAAAAATACAAAACCAGTGAGTTTTGTGCCTGGCTTTGTAGCCAGTTTGTTAGAATGAGCTTTCTAAAGCTTGAGGATATATCATTTTTTCCCAATTGCTCTACCTAGAACCATCTATGGTCAGCCAAATGTAAGCTTGATTTTCCTTGTTGATGCATACTCAAAATAAAGGGAATGGCTACCACAGATATTCAGCCTTTTAGAGGGAAATGATACAGTTTTTTATCAATGAATGTGTGGGATGAAAAAAATAGCTTATTTTATTTTATTTTATTTTATTAAAGGATCTCAGCTTGTTGTCATTGTTTTGTATTTATTAATAAATAATCTTAATTTCCAAATGTTTGTTTTATTCCACTACAGACATTGTCTTACCAAATGGTAAAAGAAACAGAAGTCTTTTGTCATGCCAAATAACCACTTGCAAAGAACCGTTTTCTCTGCCTCACCCAGACTTCAGATAAGGAAGCTGAGTCCTGAAGTCTGTATTACAAAACAGGAGATCTCTTGTATAAAAAGAACTCCTCATTAAAAAGTAGTTGTTATGCCTGTGTTATGAAAACATAAATTTTTCTGCTGGTCAAAGTTCATATGTTTGGAAGTCTTTATTTGCTAACATCAGATAAAAATCTGTGAAAAGCAAAATCCTACCGAGATGCTTGTTTATTATTCTTCAGTTTTGACATTTTGTGATCTCACACAGACCTGACAAATAATTTTATCGATGTTAATTCTAACCAGATAATCGAGTAAAGTGTGAGTGAAAACATTGCCACTGTGGGACTCCATCCCTTCAGAGATCTCATTCACATTTTCCTTGCAGAATCTTCCTTCTGGCACCCATCTCTGTCCTCCACATCCTGTTACCGTTGTAAACATATTACCTGACAAGGGTGGTGGATAATCTTTTATGAGAACAACTCCTGTATCTGTAAGAAGTAGATAAGCTTTCAGGCACACAAGTCCTTCTTTGGATATAAAGCAGAAGCAGCAAGCTGCAGAGCTAAATCCTAGCTACTCTGGATTTAATTAGATATGTAAATCATTTAAGACAGCTGAGAGTAGCTGGGCAGTTTGAACCTCAGGAGTAGCATGGGGGATGCTAGATAAGAAGGTGATTATCACTTTCTGAAAGAAAAAGAACAGGTAATGTATTGCCTAAGGAAGAGGGGAAGGTTAATAGGGGGAGGAAGGAGAGATATCACAGCATGCCATTAAAAACGTCTTTCTGTTGACTCACGGTTCCATGGATTTCAGTTCCTAGCATCATTTTTTGAAAGTGTTTTGTTTACTTAGTAAGAAAAGCAACAAAAAGGAAGCAGTGAAACAGAATAAGAGGGAATTGCTTCTCTGTGCCTGCCTGGTTGGGAAGCCATGCTCCTCTAGGGGAGGGCTCAAAAAGTGTATGTAATGCCCAAAAAGCAGAGTTAAAACAGTACTGCAGAATCGTTTGGTTGTGGGATAAGCCATTATTTGAGCCAGAACCAGCTCCAAAGCTGGTCAGCTGCAGGACATGGTGCAATACAATGATTTTCACAGTACAAAGATTTCTTGCAGAGTTCTTTTATATGCCGTTGTTTACAGATGCCTAAAGAAGAATCACCTAGAGCAGCTGAACAAGAGAGGAAAATTTTTTGTAGGACAATAGATGTAATAAAGATTATGAAGAAGTAATTTACCAGCAAACTATTATTGTAGGGAAGTTGTAAGTGAGATAAGCAGTAAGAAAGTTCATTGTAGCATACAATGCTTTGTATTATCATTGAATTATACTGATAGGCCAGTACTACCAAAAAGCCTTACTCTGTTGTTTCTCTTTTTATTTTTTTTTCCTTCTGTAAGTTCCTGAATTGTGGATAAGACCATCCTGTGCTGACAGAGACCCAAGCATGTGATCTTTGAAATTACTTTAGTAGTTATGCTGTAGAAAATTTTTTCACAATAATGTTTACTCTCTAGATTATGTTCTGACTGCAAAGAAAAACCATTTTAAACCTTATGAGTCAACACCTTGGCATGACTCTATAGCCCACTTCTCTAGATGGAGACTTTAAGTTCTTTACAGTGAGGGTGGTGAGGCACTGGAACAGGTTGCGCAGGGAGGTTGTGGCTGCTCCCTCCTTGGAGGTGTTCAAGGCCAGGCTGGACGAGGCCTTGAGTAACCTGTACTAGTGGGAGGTGTCCCTGCCTATGGTAGGGGGTTGGAACTAGATGATCCTTGAGGTCCCTTCCAACCTTACCATTCTATGATTCTATGATTCTATGATCTGATTATGCTCTAGATTGTAACATTTTAAAAAGCAGAAGCTCTTTATAATAATTTACTATTGTTTGAAGACTTTCAAATGCAGCTTGATCTGCAGGTGCTTCTGAGGTCAAGTGTTTGCCTGCTGGTATGAAAGCTAGAGGAGAGAGCTACAAAGAGTTAATTCACCAATGGCAGAGACAATCGATAAAATTCGTAGAAATTTCATTCATATCTTACTCAAATGCAAAATAACACCCTAAAAACTTTAGAGTTCCGTGATGCCTCATGTCTGAAGGTATTTCTCCTGCTTCATAAAAATTGATATCATGGTCTTTTCATACCCTTCATTGTCACAGGGCTGTTTTACAATAGTGGGAACCCTCTAATATTTCTGTTACATATTTTTTTTCCAGGTTGTTTTGTTCTTAAACTGAGCCTGCCAAAGCTGTTGTAGGCCTTGAAGTTATTTCTTCATCACAGAAAACTTTCTACTGGTTGTAAACTACTTCTGAGTTTTACTAGGGTCATTATCCACTTTCTGGAAGAATGCAGTTTAATAAAGTGTAGCAGTGCCCAAAGATAATTTCTGACAGAAGACACTAGCATGAAGGGTGATTCACCCACTGAGGGATTAAAGTAAATTACAAAGCAACCTGGAAAGCTGAGAGTAGCAGGGAAAGCACAGGGAAGTAAATACAATCTTATATAGTAGGAACTTGAGATGTGACAAGAAATTCAGAACAAGGTTAGAAAATGATGACTGAACTTAATCAACCAAACACATCCATCTCATGAAAGCAAGTTTATTTTAATCTCATTACCCTGATAATACTTCCTTGAGGATTTACACTAGACCTTCTATCTTTGGTTGAGAGACTTGAACAAGCTTGTCCATCAATGAAAGTTTACTGTAGCCCCCTTTTGAGATTCGCTGGCCACTCAGGCAGTGGGGCATGTTTCCCACATTACTGTGAAGTGGAGGATTTTGTAGCCAGATCCACTACAAAATCAACTGCAGATTCATGCCTGAGGACCTCTTTACCAACTTCCCACAGATACCATAGGGCATCCTGGCAGCTTCTCTAGAAGCAGATTCACAACATTCATCAGGATCTGAAGGAGAGTGAAGGCTGTGACTGTGTGCGTCAGGACCACACCAAGGAGAGTCGCTGCAGGTAAGAAAGCCTCTCTCCTCTTTCATGTGATTACAGGTACATTCACATTGTGGGTCACTGTCAATCTCACCTACTGTCCCAGAAAACCACTGTCAAAAAAGGCTTTGATCTTTGGTAGCTGAAGGAAAGAACAAGATGCATGGATTGAAAAGTCTTGATTATGAAAAGTGCAAGAAATGAACTCAAGTCTCCCTGGGGAGTCAGCTTCCAAAGGAAACTTTGAAAACTCCCTTCAGCAGAGTCACAGTGCAGTAAGATGAGACAACGATGAAAACCCCCACATTTTCGTAGGTGCAAAGCAGATATGTTTCCTTCAGCTCTGGGAAGTGGGTCTATAGCTTTTACAAGATAATGCTGTTGCTCAAAAAGAGAATTTTAACTGAAAAGTTGGTCTGTTTGGCCAAATACTTTTCAAGAGAACTTCTTGTGCAATCCCTGGGGATGCCACTACCAAGGATAAGGAAGCTTGCTTTAGCCTAAGAGTTAGGCCAGGATTGAACATCACTCTCTGCTTTTATGACATCCACATGAATGGAGGGGAATTGGATGTTCTCCAATAGCTCTTGCAAATGTGAAAATCTCTTTGGCTATTAGTGCATGAGTATAGAAAGAGCAATCATAGGATTATATCTATACCCAAACACTTGGGGGGGGGGGGGGGAAAGTCAGCATATTTCTTTGTTTTTACATATATTTAATAATATATTCCCTTCTGAGCTATCTTATTTAAATAGGAGCATTACAATGAGTTGGTGGATTAAGGCTACAAACCATGCAAGTGTCAACCATATATTGCTTTCTGGCAGCAAGAATTTGTTGTATCTTGTTAGTTAAGACTTTAATTTTCAACTCAGTACACTACCGGATGAGCTGAGTCCTCAGGTTATTGCTTGAAATGAGTGCTTTAAATGAGACAGAAGTGTTCAAAGGAGGACAAATTATCTTAGAATTGCACATTTTCTGACATCTATTTATGATCCATAATTTTGACATCTGAATTACATTAAATGGTATCTCTATTTCAGAAGGAGAATTTTCTAGGCTTAAGTTGCTGGAGGGACAAAAAGGAAAGGAAGATGCAAAGAAACCAGAGAGGACTTCCATTTGCAGATAATTAACAACTTGCAAACCTCATACTGAAAGTGAAATTCAGTAATTATGCTAAAATCATCACTGGGACTTTTAGACAAAAACAGAGGCTAGAAGACTGATCCAAACATTTAACACAATGCAAAATTAAAAATCTCTAATGGTGTTTGCATTGTTTTTGCATTTCAGAAGATGAAAAGGGCTGTGATTTTTTTCAAACCCACACACTGACTGAAGGTGAAAAGTAATTGTTTAATAACCATTTCTCCCCAGCCTTGGTTGTTATTCCTTCATTTAATTGAGAGAAATGCTGATTCAATACAGCTGTAGAAACTTCATCTTCTTTGTATGCCTTACTGCCGGGGAGGACTCATGACAGAACTAGTAAATTTTCCATTGTCAAGCTTTCACACAGATGACCTCCTTCAACATTAAAATACAATGGATGAAGATTAATATGCAGCAAAACCCACAAACAGACAAGGCTTTAATTACACTGTGCATGGAGCTTTAGTGCCTTGTTTATTAGCTCTGATTATGAATCTGCCAGAGCTTGGCACCTGCCATTTTGGAAATCCATATATAAGACTATTTATTTGGTCAAACTAAAGAATAATTTAATTGTATCAGAATAAAGGAGGCATAAAAAGAAGTAGGATTTACAGTCATGTTGGCCTTACCCAGAGACAAACTCAAAGATGCATCCAACAGTTTGACATTACTGAAATTTTTGTGAGAACAAGCATTTTAGTGATTTTGGATTTCCACAACACTTGAGAATGCAGGAAGCTCATGTCAGATCTCTGTTCACGTTTGCCCTTTATCTTTCTCCCATGTCTCTTTAAGACATGAACTCTTACTTGTTGGAGCAACCAAATGCAGCTGATAACCCAGATGAAGTCTGTGTTAGACTTTACATCATGTTAGTGATGGGTGCTGGAGGTGCTGATGCACAGCAAAAGGTACTTACTTTAAATAATGGAGTTTGAGGTGAATGCTGCTCATGCTGCTAGTCAAGATTTTCATTCCAGCTTAATATCCCTTTGAGAAATGGAAAGTGACACAAGTACAAGGTAGTGCCCTCTGTCCAACCCCTTTGGGAGAGGCTTTTGAGTCTGGAATACTTACACACAAAATAATCTGGCTCTGCAAAAATAATCATCCAAGTTCTGATTTTAAAACATGACAGTACAAAATAAACATAGTTCTCAATCCTGCTGTGGTAGGAGCTTGTTGATGGATGGCCTGGGAAAGGTCTGCAGCTAAAGCGAATGGATGGAAATGGGTGAAGACCTCAGGGAGACTCAGGGCTCCTGCCACAGCAGATGCTTACAGATTTTTCACTTTCTCCTCAGAAACACCTTTATTTTTCTATTTATTAAATATTTGAACGAGGTTCATCCCAGTGCAAAAGGGGATGTAGGAAACATGGGGTAGGAAGCCAGTGGTGGTCCAGCAGGCAGCGGTGGGCTGGAGAGGGGCGATGGGATGAGTTAATCCAGTTAAGAAAGGATTTACAAAGAAAAATGCCTGGGCAGAGACCTGTTTTCTACAATCTGAACAACCACATTTTCTCCTTGTGCAGTTTGTGGGACTGATACATGTGTTTCAGCCCATTAGGCTGAGATTTTGTGAACATGGAAGAGCTATGTTTGATTGTACAGTAAAAAAGTAATGCAAATAAATTGCCTCTGCTCTTAACTCAGCCTGAGGCACAATCTTGTTTACAGCCAGGTTACAACAGTTCTTCTTTATCAGCTTGTGCACACAGATGAGTTTATTGAATTTACGTTTCTGCTTACTGATTGCTAGCCTTGCTTTTTACCAAAGCTGCCAATAGATGCATTTTTATCCAAAAGTAATTTATACATGTGTGTTTTGTACTTTTTACTTCTCCTAGTTCTTAAAAAAAAAAAAAAAAAGTGGAGAAAGGCAACATTTTTCTTTCCATGAGGAACTGTGTTACTTTCAAAGATATTTTAGTCTTTATGAGAAATATGCAGAAAAGTCAATCACATTAAAATGCTACTGCACTACAGAGGTTCCTTGTTCTGCATAGTCTGGATACTCAGAAATTCAGACTAAGCCAGCAGGCTGCTGATGGGAACTCACTTGGAAAGGAGAAGGCGCAGGGCAGAATCCAGAACTCACCTCATTCTCAATAACTCATTCCCATCTAGGCATTCTGAGTTTGCTTTTCAGAGTTGCTAGCTGCAACTCAAGGCGAATTTGTTCAGTGCTGCTTGCGAGGCCCACACAGGGTCAGACGGTTTCAAGCAGGTTTTTTGAAGGTTACTTCAATACAAGTAAAATGTGTTGGGGAAGATAATTGATCATAGAATCACAGAATTGTTAAGGTTGGAAAGGATTTCTTAGTCCCAAGTCCCATTGTCAGTCCTACACCACCTCCCTGGGCCTCCTGTTCCAATGCCTGACCACTCTTTCAGTAAAGAATTTTTTCCTGATATTTCAATCCAAACCTCCTAAACTTGAGGCCGTTTCCTCTTGTCCTTTTGCTAGTACTTGGGAGCAGAGACCAACACTCATCTCACTACAATCTGTTTTCAGGGAATTGTGGAGAGCCTTCTCTTTTCCAGACTAAATGATGCCAGTTCCTTCAGTCAATCCTCATAAGACTTGTTCTCCAGACAGCTTAGTTGCCCTTCTCTGGACATGCTCCACGAACTGATCATGTGTCTGTTAGAAAATATGAAAAGCACCACAAAGCCCAGGTAGATTTTTTGCACTGTAACCATACGTTTCTGTGACTCAATTTTTAATTTAGCAATTCTTCATGTAAGCTAGATTTATTTTCTTCTTATTTTGTACGATTAATCTTTTAGCAAAAAAGGAAGATGTTTGAATATTGAGTGTCATCCAAAATACTATCACTGGAATTATTAATGCTTGACAATGAAGTAAATTAATTATTATGACCTCTTTGCAGATGCATGGTCTTGGATCATGATGGGATGGGAGAAACTCAAGGTGAAATAGTGAGGCAGGAAAGTGAAGGAGAAAACATATGACACACATCCCCATTCTTGTTCCAGCACCACTCTGCTGACACATCATCCAAATTAGTGTGGGCATGGAGCAAAGCCCTATAAAATGTGCCAAAAATTAGTGTACCCTGACAAATGATAGAAAGCAGAGAAGAAAGGGAGTGTACTATATCTTTGAATCCCCCAGTTTGCACAAAGGCAGGTTTATTTATCTCTGCCTCTGCCACTCCTGTTAGTTATTTGTCCAACATGTTCTTAGAATAACAGCACTGGTGATTACCTCCCCTCATTAGAAGATCTCTTTTGGGAAATGAACTGCATATCCAGGTTTCCTGAATTTGACTTTCATTGCAACAGCCCGTTCACACACTGATTTGTTATTGCTAGTTGTCATAAAACCCTGCAAGGTAAGACAATGCATGGGCTGCTGACTCTTGGAGTGTTTGTCTTTGTGGGTTAGAGCAGGAGTCCTCGGAAGCTGGAGCAATGAGGAAGGTTTTACACTGGCTGCTGCAGGATGGGTGTAGACTGTGCGTATCACAGAGTGGTGGGGGTTGGAGGAGACCTGAGAGATCATCCAGTCAAACTCCCATGTTGCAGAAGGTTCACCTAGAGCAGGTTACAGAGGAACAAGTCCATGAGGGTTTTGAAAACTTTCAGAGAAGAAGATTCCACAACCTCTTTGGGCAGTCAGTTCCAGGACTCCTGCATCCTCAAAATAAAGAAGAATTTTCTTATGTTTAGGTGGAACCTCCTGTGTTCCAATTTGTATCCACTGGCCTTTGTGCTCTCACTTAGCACTGCTAAAATGTGGTATGTATGCATGTATGGGTTTGCAGCTGTACATAATATAAACTCTGGCAACCACAGTCCTTTGGTGTGTAGGTTATAAGATGACTGATCCAGGGAGAGAGCAACATTGCTATGGGTATGCAGAAGTCATCAAGGAGGTAACACAGTGGAAGAATTTCAGAGGAGGATCTTTCTGAGAGAGGAAGAGCCACACTGGCTTTGGACAGCAGTATAAGGAATGAGCAGAGGTAAGGGGTAGAAAGAAACAATGGAAAATTCTGCAGTTTTAAGATGGTACACGATAGAAGAGGTAGGGTTTTTGGATAAAACTTCAAAGGATGGATTTTCAACCTTGCAGCCTAATAGCAAAGAATAAAATATTAATAAATCACATTTATTTTCTCTCTCTTTTTTTTTCCTTTGTTGAGCATTGGTGAAGGCTATTTTTTATACTACTGTCTACCTAGTACTCTGTCTAAATATCAGTATGAGTTAATATCTATAAATCAAGACCAACATGTATCTCTGAACACATTACCTCTTCCTAGAGACTATATCCATTGTAATGGGTATTGTATTTTAATAATTGATATTTCACATGCCATATTTTGACCTTCTTTGTACCAGGAGCCTAGCCAATTGCATCCAAAGCACTCCTTGTAAGTGGAAGGCAGAGTAAGTGAAATGAGAATGTAATCTTTTTGCTTTTGCAGAAGGGCAGAATTTGCATGTTAAATTCTAGTAAAATTTTGGCTCAACCTCTGGATCCTTGTCAAAATGCTAAGGAATTCAAGTTTTGAGATACCTTCTCCAGATTCACTGGAAAGAAAGTCATGAAACATTCATGTAAGTCAATTACGGCTCCACACCCTATTAGTCATAGAACTTGAAAGCAAATTGAAATCTTGAGCATGCATGAATTATTGAACAATGGGTGAAAATGAAAGAAAATAGGGACGATAGCTTGCACTTCCAGTGTTTGTGTAGGTGACTACTGTGATCTTTCTGTTCAGTAATTTCAGGGCAACGTTGAAAGAGCAGTAGAAACCTGTAATATTTAAAGACAGTAGGATCCTTACTACATAGCATAGCCAGAAGGCAGCAACAGATGAGAAAAGACTTAAAAGGAATGTGGAGGGTTACATTTAGCCTCACCTGTGCTCGTGGCTGGGTTGGGTTCCACACTTTTTCAGTTGGTTACCCTCCTTCTATGTGGTTGGTGAAGGCAACCACTACATTTTGTGAAAGACAGCTGGGACAAACTATAAACCAAACTATGCTCTGACATCACCCCTGGCAGTGGATGTGAGCTTTCTCTAAGACCTGTGGGGTAAAAGAGGTGAGGTGAAGTTACAAAAAGTCCTGGACAGGTTGTGCAAGGAAGTGGTGAAGTCACCATTCCTGGAGGTGTTTAAAAGATGTTTGAGGAGCTTAGGGCCGTGGTCTAACAGTTGTGTATAGGGAGATGTTAGGTCTGGTAGGACTCGATGATCTTGAGGGCTTTTCCAACTGCAAGATTCTATGATTCTATGAAACATCTCAAATACTGAATAAGTATTGCAAAATGAAAAGGAGTCTGATATGTATTTAATCACACAGCAAATTTTCTTGTCATCCAGGAAAGGAGAATAATAGAATATCCATTAAATGTATTAAAGATCACAGTGAATTTTGAAGGTAGTTGTGGACTTCATATAACACAGGGACGGGCAGCACAGAATAGCTACATAGAGCTACAGATGCAGCTTTTAGAACGAATAATCTATGATTAACCTTGAATTTTGGAAAAGCTCTTTTTTTCCTTGTTTAGTTTTCCTACTTACTCCTAACATAGAGATTTTGTGGTTAAACAATTTTAGGACCACTCTCCTTTTTTTTGACACGAAGCTGAGTAGCATTTTTTTTCTCTTTTTACCATCCCAGTCTCACTCAATTTTCCAAACTCCTCAGCACCGGTGCCTTCATTCTTTAGTTCTTCCTGTATCCTACAGATTCCCCTTCTGAAATTGCAAAATCTCTAATATGGGCTCTTTCTCTTGATCCGTCCAGTTAATTTAAACCCACACAAACCAAAACTACATTCAGTGGCCAGCACTTTTCAATAGTCTCATGTTCCAAAAAAACACAGACACCATTCCCCTCTTTGTTCAGGAATTAGTCTTCTGGTTTCAAACTGATGAAAAAATGTCTTGGCTGTCAAACCAGATATTTGATTTTCATCTCTAATTGATATCTGGGAACTGGAAAGTTTCCTTAATGGTAATCTGTTTTATAATATTTATCTTCCTCTATTGTTAATGTATTTTCTAGTAACTTTACGATTTTATTTCTGTACCATCATCAGTAATGAAAATATTATAGCAGTCTGCTATTTATTTCTCCTTTGTCATTAACATATATGTTCCAATATCAGAGAATAAATTTTGATTGTTATTTGGTTTTCCCTCTAGTATTCAATTTTACAACCTGCACACTATTTCTAATTTCCAGGTGTTCTTGTCTGGACTCCTTGAACTTCTTGTACATCGATTTCTTAGTTGTTTCTCACTGGTATCTTCTAGTCTACTACACGGAGGCTCATTTATCGTACCTTCTATCTGATTACTTTTACAAGAACCATTCTTTCTCCCAATTCTGCTTCTGTTGTTTCATTACCCATTACAATGTCTTTCTTCCTTTCCTTCTGATCAATTACAAGGGTCTTCAAGAGCCTCGACCAATCTTCTCCCTTCAGTTCATAAATCAAAATTCATAGTCACGCACAGACCTCACACCAACTTTGGTACAGCTCAAGAAGAGTCCTTTCTAATGAAAAAAACAACCCTTTCTCCTACCATCAATACTTGTGCTAGCTCTTTTTTTTTTTTTTTTTAACATGTCACTCTGTTAAAGCCACTAAGGTACAAATGTCTGCTAGCAAACGAGTTTTATAACCTTGTCTATACTAGAAATGTTGCTTCACTGTTATCTCTGAGAAGGTATGATCCTTTAGGTAAAAAAAAAAAAATATTACACTGGCAAAAGACAAAGTTGGAAAAGGTAGACAAGTTGTGTGCTTGTTATTATTTTGAAGTGAGCTGTAGAAGTTACATCTACAACCAGTTCTGGCAAGTACAAGCTGTACTTTCACAATGGCCACACTGGCACAGCCTACCTAGTGCTGGAAGGGCCAAGGGGCAAGTTCATTCTGCGGTCACAAAATGAGTTATTGGCCATTGTCTGCAAGTATGCACATGAACATCAGCTTGCTAGATGTTAATTGTCACGAGAGACTTGTATGAGAAGTTTCCAATCAGCAGTTAGGAGCCAGGCCATGAAGGTTAGTTTGCCAGTCTAAATCAGCATTTCATGAACTGGTTAGTTTAAGTTATCTGGCATTCAGACAAAGCCAAACAGAGACAAAACAGGAGTGCTTTGGAAAGGCTCATGAGTAAGAAAAGTAACTGATTTAATCAACTACTATAGAAACCAGATTATATGAGCAGTTCCAGTTTCAAGCCAGGACAGTGTTATTGAACCAGCTGTAAGAATATGCATGCAGATTTATGTAATGACACCTTGACAGCCAACTTTTGCAAAATCTTTATGCTGATTAAACAGTCAGTTCATTTCTTTACATATCATGACTTCAGGCACTGATAAGACAACTTGTGAAAAGGTGGCTTAGGCAGTTTGGGTGTTTGTTATTTGGTAAAGTATTTACAGGAAAATGCTTCAAAGTAACTAGTGATGGAATGAAAGGAAGTGGCATCAAGTTGCACTGGGAGAGGGTCAGATTAGGTACTAGGAAGAAAATTTTATTTCTTTATTGAAAGAGTGAGCAATCACTGGAATAGGCTACCCAAGGAAGTGTTAGAGTCATCATCTCTGAAGGTGTTCAAAACACATGCAGGAATATCACTTTAGGACACAGTTTATTTGGCATAGTGGTATTGAGTTGACAGTTGGGCTTGATGATCTTAGAGGTCTTTTCTAGCCCTGATGACTCTATTCTATGATTCTAGGATACATATGGCCATTCCAAGTGAGGTGAACTGCATTGTGCCATGCAAAGTAGCTCAGGACTGGCAGTTCCTTGAGGAAAGGAAGGACTCTAGGAATCCAGGGGGAAAGGGGAACTCCTTTTGCCTATGTAAATATAATACAACTCCTTCCTGTTTCGTAGGTTCTAGTTCATGCAAGTTCTATACATCCATTTCCAAAGCAATAACCAAAGACTATGAATAATACAATAACCTGAAAACCAAAAATAGGCCAGAGGTTTTACCCCCAACTCCCTAAGAGCATTGAGCAACACCCACAGCAGTCTCTTCATCTCAGTTTTTAACTGGACAAGTCACAGAATAACTATCATCTGGCTCCATTCTCATTTAGACTTTTAACCACATTGTGCAAACCTGGGGAAGAAGCAGCAATGGTATAAGGATGTAAATTAAAACCTGGAAGAAGGAATGGTCCTGGTCTCTGTACTTACTCTTTTTTTTTTTTTTTTTTTTTTTTTTTTTCTTTTTTTTTTTTATGTGTCCTTTTCTTCTACTTAATACCGAAGTTTTTAACGGGAATGAAGGAGTAGTGAGAGGTTAAATCAGGACACAACTTTTATCTGTGACAGAAAAGGGATCTATCCTGCCAGTTCCCATTCACCAATCTTTTTTAGGACTTGTAAAAGGGCCTGTGGGAATAGAGTTTGTTTGCATGGGCAGTGACCAGCCACAGTGTAGATTTTCTCTTGTTACTTTATTTAGCACTGCAAAGGAGTGCCAATTCTATTTGGGGCTCCATCGGTGCTGTTAATGTTGCCAGTTTGGATAGGCTGAGTTTATCTCAACAGATAGTCCTCAAGAGTCTGACAAATTTAAGTGCTGATCTAGTGTTTCAGAAGGTAAGCTAAACCAACAATGCCAAGTCAAAATAGGATCCACATAAGTGGAGCCATTAAACACATGGGCTCTTACCACTAGGAACGTTCTGTTTCTAATTTCAGCCCTGCCTTTATGTAAATGGCAATCCTGTTTACTGGAAATAACAGATGGTGATTTTTCTTATTGTTGACTTTTTTTTGCATGATTCATCAACATTTTGCAGACTGTGAATGTGGTGGCAAAAGCTTATTTCACTCCTTAGTTTTAATTTTCTGGCACTGGATATGCCAGCACCTGTGTGCAAATCACTGGTTACATCCCATGGTACCGGAAGGGAGCACCACCCAATGACAGAATCAGAATGCATTGGGTTGGAAATGACCTCTACAGGTTATCTAGCCCAATCTCCCTGCTCTAAGCAAGGACATCTCCAACTGGATTAGGTTGCTCCTTGATGTGCCCACATCAAACCTGACCTTGAAGATCTCCAAGGATGGGGCCTCCACCACCTCCCTGAGCAACTTGTTTCAGTGTTCTAGCACCTCCATAGTAAAGAGTTTCTTCCTATTGTCTGATATAAATCTACTCTTCTCTAGTTCAAAGCATTTGTCCCTTGTCCTAGTGCTGCACACCTTTGTAAATAGTCCCTCCCCAGTTTTCTTGTAGGTCCCATCAGGAGGGTTCTCCAGACTAGCTACCTGCTTTCATATAGCAAATACGCTTGCCTGGACACTGGGAGACTGTTAGTGGCATGCACTGGAGGAAGGCATTTAGCTGTAGTCCAAGACTCGCTGCTGAACCATCACATCAGCTGGCATTAGTTCTGCTACCTAACCCTAATCCTATTTAACATATGCCTGTTCAAGCATATGAAAGAAGATGGGCACAGTGAAGATGAAATGAGGAAGAACAAGAAAGATTATGCAGTCGCCCATGCTATGGGCCCTTGCTGTGACATACACAGTGTGTTGTTTGTTGCTCTGGGTGCATAGTCACAGGATGCCAGGAAGCTTTTACTAACTTTGTTCTGCAGATCTCTACTGCATGTTTTCAGCAGCATCTTGGGGATTTTTTGCAGTCAAATATCATTCTATACAAAGTACTCATTCAGTGACACAATGGAGCATTAGTCACTACAAGAAGACAAATATTAAATACCATGGATGAAATAATAGTGGACTAGTACCCAGAGTCCCACAGGAGAGGGAAGTGTTTCCCTGTTCCTTTGGTGCAGGTGCAGGCACAGGCACCTTCCTGCTCCTTATTCTTTCACAAATCCCCCCCAATCCAGCCAGTTCCCCACTCTTAGGGAGTGCAAATGTCCTTTCCTCCTCTCGAAAGAAAGCTGAAGCTTGCTAATAGAGGAATATCCAACTCTGTCAACAACCGATCATTTGAAAACATCCCTTTTTGCCCATAAGATGCATTTTTGATGATGTAATAAAGCTTGGCTTGCACTCCTTAAAGGGTACAAACAGTGTGAGAGAAAGGAAGGTTGCTGTTGTGCTATGGCAACTGTCAAAACCTCATGTACACATTAACAAGATCAAGTGTTTGCCCAGCCTGGGAAAGAGCAGGTAAACACTGCACTAATCCCTCTGGAGCTGTGAGACACACGGACTGCCAGGACACATTGCTTTTGTCAAGAGATGCAAAAAGCCAGTCAGGATTAATGTGTTTCCTTGCAGTTTGTTTATTCAAGGTACCTGCACTCTGAGAGGGGTTGTGCTTTACAAGGCTGCCCCACTTGTTCCTTGTCATGTTCACTGAAGTACAAGGAAGCACAGCATGGAGGGATAAGGAAGCTCCAAAAGGTCAGCTTTGCACTAAAAGAACAGAGAGCAATCTGATAGCAAGGTCCCAGGGTACTGTAAGTCAGGGACTGCAAGCTCTGTTCTTCCTTAACCATCAGACCTATCTGACTCCAGCAATATGTTCCCAGCTAGATAAACTTGGTGTTGAGGATGCATTTACAGCACACAGTAAAAAACCTCTGAACCTATGCAGAGACTGCACAGACATCTAGGACCTCTGCTAAAGGGGCAGGGGTACTATAGTCAATGGGTGCCTGCATCAGGCTTTCCCGAAGGACACCTTTATTCCTTTGGGATTCAGACTATGAAGGGTGAGGGCTGGCATGATCCAAGACAAGCTCAAAATAGTACCAGTTCAGAAATATTAGATTTTATTTTTGTATCCTCCTAATAATACTGCAAAAAGATGGCGTGTATCTCTACCAAAACCTGAAACCCAATGCTCAAGTACTACAGACTGTACAGGACACAGGAGCCACTGCTATTAGCCTCAGAAGCATAATCATGCCATATGAACTGAAGAGGAAAAGCTGATTCTGAAAAGTGATTAAGCATTGAGGCAGTGGTGCCTTTACTTTGAATCAAGCTACACTGGAACTATGGAAGGAGAAGAAAGTTCTGAAGAACTGAAATGGCAATGAGAGAGCCAGGTGACACTGAAGAGATGCTTCCTTATTTATCTGCACCCATCAGTATCTGAGGAGCAGGGAGTTGGTTAAATCCTTGGAATACATTAAGAGAGTCTTTTCTCTGTGTAAATTGCTTCATTTTTCTTGTAGTTGTCTTTTAAAATCTGTTTTCCTAAACCTTTACTCAAAAAATTTCTAACAACAAAAAAATCGTTTAGCAGTTTACTGGTTGTTAGCAGTGGGTAGGGCCAGCTAAGGCTTGTGGAGGAAAAGCCACTTCCACAGAGTGAAGATGTTGACATGAAACAGGGTTTAGAAGGGGAAACCTGTCCCACTCCCCATGTCTGGGAGCTGTTGCAAGAGTTTACTGGCTAGGACATCTAGATAAGTTGGAGATGAAAACCAGGCTACATTCCTCTGTCCTGCAATGTTTACAAAGGTTTCCCAAGAACCAGGGAAAAAAATACATTTAGGTTTGTATATCTGAAGAAGATGGCACAGTCACTGCTTCGTTCACACAACCCAGGTAAAGCTACAAAATCACAGCTACAGGGAGCTAAGGGGAGCTGAGCAACTCTGCACCTTCTTTATTGAAAGTATGTCCTCATCTGAGTGGCAACCCAGAGAGGATAGTGAGGAAACCCTTTCATGTCTGAAACTAAGGGATTTTTGGAGTGCAAGTGCAGAAATGCATCTTAATCCATGACATTTCTTAAGCTGCATCAAAGACATTGATCAAAGGCCAAAAATTTCTTGTCATTCCTTGTCCATGGCCTGTTGACTGTGTAGAAAAAATTACAAGTTTACTGTCTTAAGGGGAGAAGATCATGGAAAATTCCAAGGTTTCACAAGCCTTTGGCAAGGCAAAGTTGATAAACTGACGGCTAATGAACTGCTGTCTCCAAGAGTAAAGAGTGAAGGTTTATGCTGCACTGAGTCTTGCTATGGCCATCTCACAAGGTAACGAGAATGGTAGGACCTTAGGCTACATCACATCACCATTAATTCTACTACAACTGGAATTTAGTGAAAATCATAGAATCATACAGTGGTTTCACCTGGAAAGGACCTCTAAGGTCATGAAGTGTGACTTGGGACTATTTCCTCTTGTTCAATCACTTGATACCAGAGAGAAGAGACCTTCCTCACTACAACCTCCTTTCAGGGAGTTGTAGAGAGCCATAAGGTCTCCTCTCAGCCTCCTCTTTCCCGCACTAAACAACAACAGTTCCCTCAGCCACTCTTTATAAGACCTATTCTACAGACACTTCACCACCTTTGTTACCCTTCTCTGGACATGTTCCAACAATGCAGTGGTGGAGGTTTTCTGGTACACAATAGCCAGAAATCATAATCAGTCTGAACACTGAAAAAACACAATGACATATTCCTGATATGACAAGTAATCCAGTTTACTTTATAAGCAGGGAGAGCTCTGCTGTTATCAGGTTTTTCCAGCAAGATGAATGTATGGCACTTTGTAAGTTTCATGGTTTCTCCAAATTGTCTCTGTTTAAAGAAAACTTGGGAGTGCAATAATTATTTATCAGGGATTTGATTTTACTTTACAAACATAAATGCAGAGGATGACAGTTGAGCCACCCTGACATCAGTGCCTGCTTTTAAGGCTTTGCAGAACCATCTTGTGAACATTGATGGTGTTTTAGTCATCTCCCCTGCCTCCTCACAGAGAACATTGAGGCAATGAGGGAGGTAGTGGAACCATTTGGCTTATGATGCTGTCCACTGTCCACTCTGTTACAACCTTCACAAAAGTTCAGTCTACCTCAGATGTTTATAGAGTTCGGAGATCTTTTTAGTTGTGTTTCCTACCTGTATAAAATAATTTTTTAAAAAAGTAATACAAAAAAACAACTCAGACCAGAAAGCTTCCTGATAGGGCAGCCTAGATCTGATAAGCCAGTTAAGGTCAATTCCTGCAAAGAATTCAACCATGAGCTGCTTTTCTATTTCAAGAAGTTTTACTTATGTTAATAGACAGTGTTCATCAGTTTATGAATTATTCATGTGCACAAGTCTCCACAAGACCTGAGGCTGCAGATTATAAACTTGTATTAAATATGCAGTGGCTTAAAAAGATATTGGTAAAGAAGAACAGACAGCTTTTAATTGGTGTTAAAAAGAACAACAACAGCAAGAGTTAATTATTATGAATAAAGATGGTTAAACAAACACCATCTACATGAGGAGAATGTGGTTAATATCTTACATACATCTTCCACATGCTCTATTGCATATTCTACTTTCATTGTATGCAAGAACATTTTAAGGAGTGTATGGCCAAATTCATCTGAAGGAAAGCACATGCACACATTGAGCAGTACAATGTCAGGCAGGGTCTTTGGCAGAAGAATGACTCCAATTTAAAATCTTGTTTGTTCTCTATTTATATTCACCACTGTGTTCTCAACTCTTCTGAGCAAGCTGAGCAAAAATTTTAGGGGTGGGGTGCGTTGGGGTGGGTGTTTGTTCCAGGCCTGATGATCTTTAAAGTTTCTTCCAATGAAAAATGATTTTGTGGTGACCTTTTTTTACAGTGACAGCAGTTCCTGGTGGTTCTCATTGCCTTGCTGGGTAATGTTGATCAAGCATCAGACTTCAAGACCCTGATCCCCACTTCTTACAACCAATATCTGTTAGCATCACTCAGGATAATCTGTGACTCAAGAACCCAGCATGTATGAGTAAAGTTACACGCAAACAGATTCCTAGGAAGTCCTGTCCCTGTTTGACCCCAAGTTCCCATTAAACAGGAAGAGGAAGTTTGAGACACCTGATGACTACCGCTAGTTCCCACAGAAGTTGGCTCACAGCCACTCCTCTCCACTCGCAGGGTTTCCCCACATGTCATTCTTTACTCTGCTGAATGCAGCAGAGATCAGGGAAGCAGGAGGACCCAAGCAGGAAAATGCAGAACATGGGCAGGGGTCAGGCAAGAGAAGGTGAAAAACAGCAACATCAAGAAGAGCAAAGAGAGTACGTGTCAGGGAAGAAGAATCAGAGACATCAATGGAGGTGGGGAAGAAAGGTCTCATGGGAGGGTTGTGAGGCTCCAGCTGTTTGAATATGCACACACTGGAGGGAGACTGAAGTGGCATCTTCTCCATACAAGGGTTTAAAACCACTGCAAGAGCTAAAGATTTCAGTCACAGGTTGGTGAGGTTCTGCATCTACCTTGGTGCTTGTTTGTTGGATTTGTTTTAAATAACTGACATGGGATAGACTCATCACATGTGAAATCTCTTCAGGAACAGTTGAATGCCTTTTTTTTTTTTTATTATTAATCTATGTTCCATATCTGTTATGCACTATCTGCGAACAAAAAAAATGTTAGTACTCAGTAACAGGATATGTGTTTTGGAATTGGAGTGAGTGGAAGAGATCACCTGCACTTAGCAAGGACGTGTTTTGGAGAATATAATCCAGTCCTTTGCACTGAAGTGTTCATACTTTTGAAAGGCAGCCACACTCAGAAGAGCACTGTGAAACTTTGAACAAAACAAAACAAAGAACCAGGATCCAGAGACAGGTTGTTCCTGTCAGCTTACCAAACCTGGGAATATGAATGCATGTTCAGATGGCACCACACATAGAAATGAAGCTACTGGGGTGAGAAGGCTCTCATGCAGTGGAGGAGAAAGCAACCTGGAAATAGTTTCTCTGTGGCAAGTTGCAGGAGGGTGTTCTGGGACACATGATGAGGAAGCATTTTGCAGCAATCAAGTGGCTGCCAAGACCTCAGTGGTTTCTCTGCAGCTCACTCTGCACATCATATTTGTGCCTGGCACAGTGAAAGGCAGCAGCTCCTCCTCCTTCCTCCAGCACACTTTCTCTCTCTTGGCCACCGGGCTGCAGTAGGGACCACACTGTGCATCAGGGAGTGCCATGGAGCATGAGCAAAGCTGACCCCACCAGTGGGGCAGGAGAGACAGTTGGAAGCACAAGGTGCTGTGATATCCAGACACTATAAAGGTGGTGGTGTGACTGCAAAGAGCTTAGCCCTGGCAGAAAAGGTAAGGAAAACACAGCAGCAGGGACTCTAGGTAATGTTAGTCATTTGAGAACCCCATGGCAAGCTTGCCTAGCCAGCCTGACCACCTCCTTGCTCTTGTGTGCCTACATTAAGCAGAAGAAGGCTGGCTCAGGGCTACACACACATATTGCTGCCATACAAATATAGACTCAGGCATGGTGAGTTTGTGTGCTTCTCCATACAGGTAGCCCGCAGCTTGCTGAGACACTAAGTGGTATCATTGTGTGGACTTTGGCTTATATTATCCATCTTTCTCTTACCTTTCTGGAAACATATCTTCACTCACATACAATTTGAAGACTTTTTTTTTTTTTTTCCCTTGATATCTTCTGCATGATCTTTGTGTTGATGTGTCCTTTTCTTCTAGCTTCAGTAACATTCCAAGTTGTGCAAGTACTTTGCAAACATGCAAGAAGATGAGTCTCTGCTTGAATGAGATGGTAATCTTTAAAAGCAATACCGAGTATGTGGATAACTCCTGAGAGCAGGTCTGAGAAAAGCTGGTCAAAAAAATGACATTGTCATTAGCAGCTACGTGCTAAAATTCCAAATTTCCCAAATCTAATTATGTTCTCTGATTTGTCTTACACTGTCATTAATCACAGCTATCATTCTTTGTGCTTTCTGCTGAAGATGTTGTCACAGAGCTTCTTAAAGTCTTTTCCATTGGCATATCAGAGACTGAGATTTCAACATGTAAACATTTTAGCAGCTATTTTAATAACAGTGTGTCAAAATATTGGGCGAAAAACAATTAAGCAGCTCAACGCTTTCTTGAGATAAGAAAAATCTTATTACTGTGCTGCAAACATTTTTTTTTTTTAATGAAAAATTCATTCTTACCAAAATCGTTTACTGATAAAGAGCCAAATGGCTTTTGTAGCTCATTCATCTCAGAGAGATGATGTCCTTCAACCTACGCTGTGCAAGGCCTTGCCCTAGGTTTGAGAGATAGTTTCTATGCAGTGAATGAGTTTGTGCCAGGCAGCAGCCTGAATATGGTTCAGTGTTATTGAGTCAGTTCCGCCCTGACCCAAGGCAGAGGGATATTCCTTATCATGCCCAAATCCTGCCTCTTTTCCCTGCTTTGCAGTCTGTGGCAGGGAACTCAGTTTATTCGTACATGTATCTTTATTTCCATTAGGTCATTTACAGAGCAACACTGGGATTTAAGGTTCTGTCCCTACCACAAATTAAAAAAGGTTTGGAAATAAGTTCTTGGCCCAGAGGTTGAGAGGCAACTCGAATACTTTACACAGCATTTAACCTCCATCTCCTCAGCACCTCATTTTATGCCCCTGCAATCATTATCATTCTGCATAAAGATTTCCACCCCATCCCCAGTCCCCAATTGAAAATGCCTGAAAAGTGTGAGGGTCTTCTCAACTACATTTTTAATCCTATGGTAGATGGGTGGTGGTGAGTTTTGCAAAACCTCTGGCATGGTGTGTCAGCATGTGGAGGGATTTATGGGTGCAAAGCCTAGGCACAGGGTGAAGCAGAGGGAGCCAGCCTGATGCAATCATAGCCACAATGTCTGCCGGGAATGGGTCCTCGCATGTGGCCTCTCCCAAACCTTGCTCAGACAGGATTTGGGAAAAACATATCTGTCGTGCACCAAAACCCTGCCTGGAAGCATGTTAAGAGCTGAAGTGCTCAAGCCTGCCTCAAGGCCCTCTGTGAAATGGTGGTTTGGATTCTGTGATGCCTGTGTTCAGGAATAGGATGGGACTGCCTGAGACATCAGGTGTTGGTAGGGGTAAAGAAAGACTATGAATAGTGACTGCCTTCATGGAATGTACCGTAAGGTTGGAAGAGGCCTCTGAAGATCATTAGCCCAAGTTCTTTGGTAGAGCAGGATCACCGTGAGTAAATCACATGGGAATGAGTCCAGGCAAGTTTTGAATGCCTCCACAGAGAAGGAGACTCTGCAGTCTCTCTGGGCACCCTCTGACTGTGCTCTGCCACCCTCAAAGGGAAGAATTTTTTCCCTTATGTTCACATGGAACCTCCTGTGTTCCAGTTTGTGTCCGTTGCCCCTTGTCCTGACACTGGACACCACTGAGAAGAGTTTGGCTCCATCCTCCTGACACTCACCCTTTAAATATTCCTATGCATCAGTGAGATTCCCCTCAGTCTTCCCCAAGCTAACCAGCCCCAGCTTTCTCAGACTCCTAGCAAGGCAGATGTTCCAGTCCCCTCATCATCTTAGTGGCTCTCTGCTGGACTCTCTCCAGTACCAGCTTTGTCCTTCATGAACTGGGAAGCCCAGAACTGGATGCAGTATTCCAGATGAGGTCCTGAAAGAGAAGGTAGACCAGGCTTTAACAAGATCTTGGCAATAGTGTTTGACTGTTTTTGCTTAGACCACAGCAAGTAGGGTGCTGTTTCTATGGCATACCAGTGCCATGAAAACAAACCTGCTGGCTCAGTCCAGTGCTGCTGTAAGTTGTTGTAGCTCTGATAGATTTATATTAGCTGACGCTTTGACCTACTGCCCAAGGCAGAGTATAAGCAGGCAGCATTTCTCATGCACATTTAGATGATTTAAACGTATAGGAGTCTACAATAGCCTGCTCCTTATGATGCATCCCTAATCTGCATTCAGAAAAAGAACCTCATTATCTTAGAACTGAACCATTATTTATCTACCATTTAATTCTCAATATTTTGCTCTCACCCAAGAGCACACTAATGTGATACTGTGATACTGTAATGTTTCCAGCAGCATGAACAGTTCTGGTGAGCTGACCAACAAACCTCAGTGACATGCTGCAAGAAGGAAGGGATTTTAGAGGGTAATCTTAAAAGAGGGGGGTAATGTTTGGAAAATAATGTGGTATTTGGTGATACTTTGTCATAATGCAATAGAGAAAAGGAGGCTTTGCTTAAGGAAAGATGGAATAAATTCATTTTGTTGTCATTGTTATGAATTGATGCTTAAAATGATCTTTAATTTCTATTTAGAAGCACCTGCCCCCTCTTATGGCACTGAAAGGTAATTTTCGCTTGGAGACAGACACCACATTTTCCTAGAGCAGTGACAGTCTAACGCTGTATCTACATCTAGTGGTTTTCCCAGGACATTGCTGCCGGCTCCAGCATGGCTGCCAACACCTTGATAGGTGTACAGCAAATATAGGAGAGAGGGAGAGAAGCCAGGAGGAGACACAGGCAGTGCAGTTCAGTTTTATTTTTATCTTCATTTTTGGAAAGGTTATCGCTAAAAACAATTAGAAGATCTGGGTCTTACATCCTCTCTTCTCTGCCTCCTCATGGGTAAACCCGGGCATTTTGTGACCTCCTTCTCACATCTCTCTTCCACCCTACCCCAATGTAGTCTAACTACTTAGTCCATGGCTTTTTGGGGCTGGTATTACCTATTTCTTTATATTGTATGATAGAATCATTTCAGTTGAAAGACCTTTGAGATCATCGATCCCACCCATCACACTGTAAAATCCATGTGTTTGAACAGCAAGAGCCAGACCCTTGAAATTATAAACACACCAAATCCTTGGGATTTATTTAAAAAACCATTTGTGTCTTTCTATTTAGTTCCTGTGCATATTCAGAGGAACTTTTCAAGCCTTCTACTGCAGCCGCTGCATAGGCCTTGGCTGTTTAATTCCATTTTCACTTAAATTGTGCATGCCTAATGAGGCAATTCTCTAAAGATAACCCCCAAATTCCCTATATAGGTGATAGAGAGAGAGGCTGGGGCTATCGAAACCCTCTGGAGTTGATCCCATAAAAGTTATTACCCCTCTCCACCAATGCTGCATTTCTTCAGGCTAAGCATTAAAGAAAGGCACATAAAATCTCCTCATGGATGCCTAAGTAGATCTTTCTCTGCATTGACTATATAGAAAATCCAGGTGCTGAATTCAGAGTAGATTTTTTTTTTCTTAATATTCTTCAGGCTAAGCATTAAAGAAAGGCACATAAAATCTCCTCATGGATGCCTAAGTAGATCTTTCTCTGCATTGACTATGTAAAAAATCCAGGTGCTGAATTCAGAGCAGATTTTTTTTTTTCTTAATATTCTTCTGTAAGTACTGGGCTAGTAAGGAAATGCTCAAAGATTCAGCAAAAGCAGGAGCTAGTAGATTCAGTAGCTGCAGACAACAGCAAAAAAAAAAATCAGTATTAAAAGTGTCAGAAAATGTAAGCTGCATTCTACGTTTCTTTAGAATTTTAATAAGGTGTATACTGGAATATTCAGTGAATATTTTGGTGCTGACAGAATTATGTGACATGTAAAAGACAGTTAAATATGATATAAAAAAAAATCTAAACTATGAAGTTAAAAAATATATTAAATTCACTGTTTGAAAAGAAAGACTAAATGGGTTTGTTAAGTCTTCTTTTCCTTAGAAAAAAATCCTCCAAGTTAACTGGGACCCACAAATCTTTGTCCTTGGATTCAAGGTCATTGTACAATGGAAAGTTTTTTTAATTAAAAAGAAGACCGAGTGTAATTGGTACCAATACTCTACAGCCACTACAAGGCACAAACAGGAGAGGTGTGTGAAATGCAAAATAGATTCAGTAACAAGGAGTGCTGAAGCAACTGCATTTATCTCCACTAAGGTCTCCATTTTCCCCCTCACAATTCACAGTGTCAAAGAACAGTGGAGGTTTGTTGTGGCAGGCCTAAACAGGCCAAATAGACTTATGCACATCCTGGCTTGCCCAGACATGTTTTTCTGCTCTCCCTCTTTCTGCTATGGTGAGAAGCAACCACCGGAAAGAGGACAAAGAACCTGGAGGCACTGAGGACAGGACAACTTGCCTTAGTATTGAAAATCGAGGCAGAGAACGTGTTAAGCAGCTCTGCCTTTTCCTCATCTCCAGTTACTACATTCCGCTCTTTGTCCAATAAAGAGTGGAGGTTATCATTGCCCCTCTTTTTGATATTAAAAACATTTTTGTTATCATTCACAGCAGTGGTCACTCTAACTGGGCTTTTGCCTCTCTATTTTTCTTCCTACATGACCTAGCAACATCCTTTAAATTTTTTTTCAGGCAACAGGTCTGAGTCCATTGAGAACTATCTCCTTGTTTGCTCAGTACAGACAAAATAATACATTTATCATGAGCAATTTGAGCTTAAAGAATCACCCAAGTTTTCCAGAGCAGGTGTCCCTTTCTGGTTTATCCTCTAAGACATCAAAGCAGCCCTCAGCAGCCAATGAAACAAGCAAGCAACTATTCAAAACAAATATGAGTCAGCCCCAAACACTGATCAATGAGGGGCAAAAGGAGTAACTGCTTTTCATGCACTCCTTTCCCTTTTCCTACCCACCCCTGCTTCAAACACATGTGTTCAGCTGTGAATCTATAACTGCATGCTTTGGGATGTAGATCATGTTTATCTGGAGATGAAAGAGCTTTCAGGAAGTTCTTTGTCAATCACTGTTATTAATTCTATGGTTGTAAATCTCACTGTCATAGCATTTACTGAGCAAATAAGAACTGTGTGACCTAGAGGAATATTTTCCCAGTGAGAAAACTAGTTAGAAAAATTGACTCTTTTTTTTTTTTTTTTTTTTTTTTTTTCCATTATACCTCAAAGTCAGGCATGGAGTTGGGCACTCACTCAAAGATGAACTCAGACAATTTGTATCTTACATGCAGATTTTCTGGATGTAACACAGCCTGAAGGCCAAAAAGTTGTGCAAAATGTGTGTATTTGTTGGTTAGACTGAAATTAAAATAAATGTACGTATTGCTTCTATAATTCTAGTTTTATTTTTATAATAATAGTTTTTATTTAATAATAAGCATTTATAATTTTTATAATTAAAAGATTGTTACGTTTATCTATACTTCCAAGTAACTCTAGGGCTTACCTGGAAACAGACATTAATTTCCCTCATTTTAATCACTATTATCTGTAACCTTCTTCAGTATCCTCTGCTTTAGGGTCACCCTCCACACCATTGCTGGAATGACAGTTTGCTCATTTCAGGCCAGCTATGATCTGTGTCTGTGGGACTGGTGTCCCTGAAAGGAAAGTGATTAAGGTATGAACACTAGTTGTTATTCAGGCTAACAGAGGACATTCTGTAACATAAGGGAACAAAATGACATTAGAGAGTGAATCGTGCTACTTTTTATTTTATACAGTGTATGAATAAGTCACAAACTTTTAAAAAAAAGAAAAAGAAAAAAAAAAGTAGTGTTGTCCTTCTGTGTACCTGTGCTATCTGTGTATTTTTTTAATTATTTTTTTCTGGTAACTGTGTGTTAGAGAAGTCTTCTTGTTGAAGATAAATTGTATCCTGGCCAAGCTATGTGTGTGCATGGTGGCTTGTCATCGCTGCAGAGAGAAACAGAAGCATAATTTTAAAACAGACCATGGTATCAGTTTTAATGTGGAGAAAATGTCTTATAAAGTACTCTGTTTTCAAAGAGGAAGTAACAAAAAAAGCGCGTTCTGCCATTTTTCAGTAGGTATAAAACTAATATCCACAATAAATATTGTTTGTTCATGAATTGGTCATTAATAAATTAGAAATAAATTAATGTTTGTTCATGAATTGGTTGTGCATACATTAGAAATAAATTAATATAACATTTCAACTGTTTTGATTAGCTGCAAAATTTTAAGACTGGTTTGTGATGTTGACGCTGAGTCAAGATCTCAAAATGTGATGTTTTTTTCCAGAGTAAGGAAGGTGTATGATCTCAGACAACTAATAAAGTAAATTACTTCTTGAGTAAGAAAAACCCAAACCAGAAGTTGTTTCTGTTTCGTATAGAATGGGCAAGAGCTTTTCCTTCATTTTGGGCTCATTTTGGGAAGTAGGGCCATGGTGAGGTCCCAGGCGCCACTCCGGGTTTGGACCTGCAGATGGGGCGCTGCTGCAATGTGATGAAATGCTGTGCAATATGGCATGACCCTGGCTGAGAGGGCAGGATGATGTCAATGAAAGTGGTGTAGTCTGTTCAGAGGCCATTGACCAGTGCTGTATCCCAGGGATCAGTACTGAATTCAGTTCTATTTAACATCTTCAGTAATAATGTGAACAATAGGAACCCTGACACAAAACTGGGAGGAGTGCCTGACACAACAGAGGGTCTTGCCACCATCCAGGACTTTGACAGTCTGGAAATATGGGCTGGCAGGAATCCCATAAAGTTCAACTATCAGCAGCGCAAAGTCTTGCATCTGGGAAAGAATAAATCCAAGCATCAGTATGTGCTGAGGTCCACCCAGATGGAAAGCAGTTTTTCAGGGAACAACCTTGGGAATCTTGTTGGACATCGAGTTGAACATAAACCAATAATGAGCCCTTGCTGCAAAGATCATGTCTCAGGTTGCATTAGACAAAGTATTGACAGCAGATTGAGGGACGTGCTCCCTTACTTCTACTCTGTGCATTGTATCCTGTGCAAGACTAACATGGACATATTGGAGAGTCCAGTGAAGGGCCGTAAGGATGATTAAGAGAGCACCTCTCCCGTGAGGAAAGTCTGACAAAACTGGGGCTGTTCAGTCTACAGAAGAGAAGGTTTAGAATTTCTGTAAAAAAATTTGAAGGGAAGATGCAAAAATGCATCCCTTTTAAGCAGTGCCCAACGAAAGCATCAGAGTCAGTGGAAACAAACTGAAACACAGGAGGTTCTGAACATGAAAGAAGAGTTTTTGTTACTGTGGAGGTGATTGTATGCTGGCACACATTGCTCAGGTAAGTTATATTCTTCTTCCTGGGAGACATTCCAAACCCATCTGGATGTGGTCCTGGGAAACCAACTCTAGATGTCAGGAGGGCTGGACAAGATGATTCCCAGAGGCCCTTTTCACATCAACTACTCTGTGATTCTACAAAATATCAGGGTATCATTGAGTTGAACTGCACAGAACTGACCCACAAAGGCATGTCCTGTGCTGCAGATGGTCCACTTGCATGAGATGAGTGTCAGTCACGTATCAGACCATGATACATGGTACAGAATAACACCATGGTGGGCAGGAGACAAGTGAAGACTGGTTTCTCAGCCCAGAAGCCATAAACTCTGTGCAGACAGCAGAGAACCTGCCAAACATAATCTCTGTTTGTAAATTCTTCCAGTGGAATTATTTAGTCAGAAAAATCTCTTCATTGCTTTCTTTTGTCCTTTGCTTTACACAATGATTGAGATGATTTATTAGTAAAGTCTGGCCCTGTTATTTATGTTTCAGTGGCAAGAAGGACATGCAGTCCTCTTTAGACCCATTGCTTGTCTCTGATCCACCTCAAAATGAAAACGATAAAAAAACTAAAGATAAAAAAAATTACATTCTCCTGATACTTCATGACTTATGTTCTAGTTGGATGTTTGGGACATCCATAGTTATGGGATATTAACCACAGCTTTCTTCTAGGGGGAAAAAAAAGGGAGGTAGTCTGTTACCTATCAACAATTTAATTTCCTCTTTCTGTCTCCCCACGTGCTAAGCTGTCGGTGATTTCCCAACTTGAATTCCTAAAGGGAGTTAGGAGCTGGTCTGTGATACACTGTTTATAAAATAAAATCCAGATTTTTTTTTTTTAAACCATAACAGTTATGACTTCTTTATCGAAAAAGAGACATTGCCAGAAGTTAGTGTGTTATCTGGTGGCCACTTGATTGTGAAAAAACCTGCCTAGAGGGCTAAGTACACGATTCTTCATCTAACAGAAATGCAGGTGAGGTCAAAAAGAGTTTTTGTGGTTTAGGGGTACATGTTATAGCCCTGGAGCAAGGCAGTAAAGGTATCTATCAATTGCATTAACAAGGTGTGAAAGAAATAGTCTTTGTTTAAAAAAAACAAAACAAAACCAACCAACCCAAAACCAAACTCTCAAACTCTACCAGTTACTCAGCACTGTTTGGGAGGCAATGTTATATACAGCTGAAGCAGCTTTACAACAAAATAAATAGTACTAACCTCAGGCATTAATTTTTATTGCACAGTTACCTAACCCAGTAAATCTCCTTAGAATTTTGAGACAACAGTTCTCTGGAAAGAGTATATTTGTATTTCAATGGACAAACCATCAACACGATTTTATATTGCCAAATGCTATAAAAGTTCAAATTATTCTTTCACTATTTAGCTCCAAAAATCCCTTAGACTCACTGTTGCATTTTAGAGGTTCTACAGAGATCATGACTTGATTTAAACATTTCACATTTAATTTACGTTCTGTCAAAGGCAAAGCTAAAAATAGGCATTGCGTATGTTTTGTCTCACAAAGGTGAGCAACAAATAGAAGTAAGAAAGGTTATTGAGTAAATATAGATTTTTGGATGGAGGGGAGCAGGTATAAAGGTTCCAGATTTTCGTAAGTGCTTTTGTGACAAACGGATACAAACATTAAGACAGTTTGACCTATTGTTTATCCAGACCCCAACAAAAAGTGATTTATGGCCTATTTAAACTTGTGGTACTGAGGTGGAAGACATTCATCTCATTCTACAGATGCTTAGAATAAATCAAAACTGATTTGTGGATAGGACATTAAACTTGTTCTGTATAAAACTGAAGTAAAAAAAAAATATACCTGTGTTTTCTCAGACTACTCTCCCTACAAAATATTGGCCAGTAGGAACAGTTAAAGAAAGTGAGAGTCTTTCTTTTGCTACATAGGAAATGTGAGCAGCTGCTTGGTTTGAAATGTTTCCCTAAATTTGAGTAATTGCTCTGGATCAAGGAGGTCAAAGTATAAAATAATCATCAGCATAGCACAGCCAAACTTTTGGATGTGAATTATCCAAATCCCATTTAAACTTGCAGATGATCTGATATTCCTTTTGTAGTAACATGGAGTTAGAGTGAGGCCAAGGGGAAAACCAGGAGATTTTAACAGAAAAGTCATGCAACCGAAGTTACTAGAACTCAGCTCAGATCATAACTTGCTTTTCTTTGATACTGAAGAAGCATCTTGTCATAACTAAGGGAAAGAGCTGACGGTAGTTCACGTGTTCCACAAGTAACAATAGGTAACTATCAGAACAGTAAGAAACTTTGAACATTTGATATTGAATTTTGATCTTCTTTTCTCAAGTTTTCTAAAATGATCAGGATTTCATTGATAAGCAGAACTTCACCCACAGTAACTTTTATCTTAATGTACCACTGTCATATGATTTGAGGTTTAAAACAACAAGAGCTTGAAACAGGACTCTAAAGTTCCAGGTTATCAAAGATACGTGTAAAAACACACAGGCTTTTGCCCTGTATGGGGTTGAAACATTTTCTAAAATCAGACCTTTAGGTCACAAATTGTATTGAATTCATTAATCTGTGCCATCTTACTAAACTTTGACATTTCTATTTCACAGTACAACAGGAACCAAGTTTGGGTTTTTCTTTC
This sequence comes from Eubucco bourcierii, assembly GCA_013396675.1. NCBI lineage: Eukaryota > Metazoa > Chordata > Aves > Piciformes > Ramphastidae > Eubucco > Eubucco bourcierii. The sequence continues at coordinate 77,936 of VWZE01007871.1, forward strand.
TTTCTTTGCTTTTGTGGTTTGTTTTTTTGGTGGTTTTATTTGTTTGGGGTTTTTGGTGGTGTTTGTTTGTTTGTTTCATTTTGTCACAACACAGTAATAAAAAGTCAAGGACACCTGTAATTAGCACACAGCTAAAAGCACAAGATTTGGTCCTTAATTGGAATGGTTTGAAAAATGCTACAAAATTAAATGTCAGCATCGTCTTTAGTACTTTGAAAGTTTCCATTCTGCTTCTTTTAGAGTTTCTTTCACCTTGATAATAGATAGTGCTCAAGAAAAAGTACTTGCTAGGAAAAAGGAGGAATTTTTCTTTTTATTTTGTTCCCTTTGTAGACATGAAAATTATATTTCACTCAATTCAGAAAATAAATCTTAGGGCATCCGATCTCCTTGGTAAATACAATCCTTCTGACTTAGAACCTCCCATATAACTTCTGCATTTGTTTAGCATCCACAGATTTACAGGTATTGTCCGCTACACAGTTTCAACATTCAGTAAGGCAGTTTTTAATTCAGCATAAATTTCTGGGTAGTTTTATGAGTTTATCACAGACAGGACACAAGGGACAAATGTAACTTCAGTGAGTACCAGAACTCATGGATGAGCAGAGCCTCAGGGTAGGCTCTGAGTTTTTTTGAAGACTTTGCAATTGCTTTTCCTGTTGTTATATTTTGAAACTCTCTGTTAGGCTCAATCATTTGATTTGTACCTGGATTTGAGTTAATAAATATTTGAAAACTGACTCTTGGAGGAAAAGAAAGATTAGAAATGGACTTTNCTTACTGGGAAACAATAAATTTCAGCTCAATGAAGACGACATCTCCCATTAAGACTTTACCTCTCTTTGCTTTGATACAGAACCAGAGTTTTCCCTTTCTGCAAAAAAGGAGAGTGGGTGAAAGAGGTCGTATATTATACAGTGACAGCATTTACAACTGTAAAGGGCCCAAACTATTTTGTTAGTTGTGAGTTAACAACGACAGTGTTAAGGGAGAGCCTTTGAGGCTGGGTGCTCTCGGAAGCATTAGGATACCAGTGGGAGCTGTGCTTATGAAAGGGCAGCAGCTGGTAGAGGGGAAAGAAAAACAGTAAAGCAGCATCATATGGAACTGTGAGGCAACAGTGAGGAGTGGTGCTGTGCTGACAAAGGGGGCATGAGGGTTTAGAAAGACTGGGAAGTCAGTCATTCTTGTCCCTCTGCTTGTACATGTGGTTAAAGTGGTTACAACTCTAATATCTGATGGATTTCTTAAATCTCAGCTATGGTCTGCATAGAATTTTGGAAAAAAAAACAACAAACCACTGTTCATTAAAAACTAGAAAAGTTTAAGTCTTATGCCTTAACAGAAAAGCCAGAAAGTATGACCAAATTGCACTCTTAAAATAGCAGAGACAGCCACAACCTCCTGTTTAATCAATGTCTCCTAGTTAAATTGATCATTCTATTTTTTATTTTTTTTTTGGTGAATAGCTTGACTTTTGGAATTTTGGGGCTGGCAAAACTCCAAAAGGATACTGTTTTTTAAACAAAAATCAAGCTTATCTGAATGAGCAGTAGAAACTTTCAACAGACCAGAACCAACTTGTATAAAACTGATTCCTTATCTTGTACTGGGCGCATGAATTGCATGGCAGAAAATGAATTGCACATGTCGAAAAGATGTTTAGGGAAGAGCTACTGACCAAACATCAGATTTCCTGATGGCAGTTAAACCAAAACTAATCCAGGTATCATTATGGCTGAAATACAGCTGAATTAACAGAAATCTCTCCATAGTACTAGGATGCATAAATTACTATAATTCAACCTTGGTCAAAATTCTTGGAAGCCAATATAATTGCAGTAGAGGTGATTGGGTTCACCAGAAACACTAAATAACATAAAATGTAATTACTATCCCCAGGCTATATTACATGTAGCAAATGCCTTCTATTTGATATACTTAAAAGAAAATTCACCTCCAACTTTAAATGTGCCAACTTTAAATGTGAAGAAGGTGTGGTGATTGCACTTAGGAAGCTCATGCACTGGACAGTGCTGTGTAAATAGTGTCTCAAGAAATTCTGCAGCAGATGAGTCTAATTCCTCTCTTGAATCTAGGTTTCTACCTTTGTATCTTGTGATCAAATGCATTACGGATACTCTCTGGGTGACACACAGGCTCCTTTATACAACTTTTGGTGTTGGGACCTCTAAACACCAAAACCAGGCATTGTTTGAATAGGGTATCTTCAGGGTGGGGCAGCATGCACAGAAACTGAAGGGTGTTAGCATTTCCTCAAAGGAAAAAAGAGAAAAGTTCAATACATCCTGGCAATGCTCCGAGTTGGTTCCCTTTCAAATTAATCCATGCCATTCTCCAGTTTCATTAGGAATTTGAGATTTCTTGATTCCTGTGAACATCACCACCACAAAGGGAGAAATAATCTCACTACAAAAACCAGAAGAAACAACTGCAACAAAAATATTTAAGGCCCAAGTTTGCACTTATTTACTCTTCTGTAAGGTTATTACAGATTAGCGCTGATAAATGATATGTGAAAAACGGTCTAACTTGGTTAGATAACACTGATCTGGTTTTCAGTGCTGTGAACTGATTTTCATTTGAGGACATTTAATACTTTTGTGAAGGAATGTCCCAGTTCTCTACAGTATCCTTTCATTTGGAGGTTTTTTAAATATTTTTTTTTCTCTGCTCTTGCCTGCCCAAACTCAAACCTCAGGTGTTCTCAGATCTCCTGGAGATCAAAGGTGCCAAAATGTTTCCTGCACATGCCTTCTTCCATCTTCACCTTCAGTTGTTGGGAACTCATCTTCCTTATCATTCAGGTCTATAATACAAAATTCTTCCATGACTTTGGATCCATATGTTTATACTGAGCTTGTCCTTGAATGTATGTGACTGCCTGCAGCTCTAAGATAGATCTTTTCTTTCCATCCAGTTGAATAAGATGAAACCTTAAGGTTCCTACTGCACCTCAGTTGTTGCAATATTGTCATCTCTTAACACATTAATGACATATTGGTTCTTCTAAGACCTTCTTCAGACACAAACGACAGTCTTCTCCACCTGATTTTTATGTTTTTGAAACAAACCTTAACTTACTTTCTCCTGTGATGCCTCACCAAGATTTCCTAGAAGCACTCTTAGACTTGCCCTATTTTTAATTAGATATCTTCTGAGTGTTGCCTCAGGAACAAAGATATGAGCCAGCATTACTAACAGCACTAGAGTACCCGCAGCTGCAGTGCTGAGACCATAACAATCTCAGAGCTCATTGGATCAATTTGACTTTTTGTCTTCCATCTGCAGAGCACATAGTGCAGCTGAGTCCAGTTTTGTATCTGGGTTCCGAGGCTCTACTATTGTACCAAACAATAACTGCTAGTAGTAATTATAGTGTCACAAGGGAATGATGGCATGAGAGCTGTATAGCAGAGTTATACTTTGTGCATACACTCACAGTGCTGATGTTTACAGCAAATCCACGCCTATGTAGGTAAGTAGTTTTGATTTCCTATGATTCACTCCATGCCTCTTCTCCCCAGCCATTTGTGGTATTGTTTTATTGTCATTTGGTACAGAGATAACATAAGAACCATATTAAATTACTCTAATTTTGTCTATCTATACCCAGACTTGTCAGAGACAGACTAAAAGCTTTGCTCCAGCAATGCCAAATGACTACAGCCAGAGGTAGCTGAATTACCTCTCGAAAGGAGGTTGGAGTTAGATGGGTGTTGGTCTCTTCTGCCTAGCAGCAAGTGTAAGGATGAGAAAAAATGGTCTCAGGTTACACCAGGGGAAGTTTAGGTTGGACACTAGAAGAAACTCTTCACTGAAAGGGTTATCAAACACTGGAATAGGGTCCTCAGGGTTGTGGCTGAATCCACATCCCTGAAGGTGTTTAAATACATAGAGATGTGGTGCTAAGACTATGGCTGGACTTGATGTTCTTAAAACTCTTTTCCAACTAAAACCATTCTATGAATCTATTCTACTAATAGTTGCCAGATATCTTGAGCTTGAGAATACATCCTCAGACTCGAGTGTTTTTCTGGCAGAGAGGGCAGATTGTGGAGCAGCAGCACCACCACCTGCCTGGATTTGCTGATGTAGTGTGTTGGTTTTACAGCCTCTCTTCTGTAAACACATAGCCCATGAGACATCTTATGCTTCTTTTGTTTCTTACTTTGCATGCAATCTCTTCTCACTTTCCCAAATGATTCCATTTAAAATGGAGGGTTTTTTTGTAGTCTTTGGAAGTATTTTTCTTATTTCTTATTTCATGGAAAGAAACACTTGACTAATATGTTGCATGCTATAAAGATCCCTTCTTTTTGGGCTGCTTTGGGAATTCAAAGCAATGCTAAATGTCAATAAGTGTGGATGAGTAGCCAGTGAGTAGCACAGTTTACAGTACTGCAATATAAAAGCAGATGATAAAATAGTATCACCTGACACATCTACCTTTGAACATCTTCCCCATAGGTCTAACGTTTGTCAAAGGCATCCTCATAACTGACATTCTTGGTATGAAGTGAAGTTCTTTACAGAAAACATAAAGCAATGCAATACAGATTGCAATACAGCAACAGATACCATTCTACAGAGGATGTAATTAAAACAGGAGCACAAATTCTGCTTAAAATTAAAAAAACAAACAAAAAAAGAAATCAGGAAAGGCCAAGGATTAGCTACTGAATAAAAGAAGTGTTGTAAACACACTTGAAAAGTAAGCTAATAATGAACATGCATTGGTTATGTATAGCCTTTCTTTCAAGCAAAGAAAATCTTTGAGAGTTTAATCAATACTTTAAATAATTTTGACATTCCTCCCTCTGCTTTATGTATTCTCTGTTTGGTGAGAACAAGGAGATGGCATTTCCACAGCTTTAGGAGGAGCTGCACCAAGCCACTGTCTCACCATCAGTAGAGTTGTTACACAGGCAGTTTATTTTTCAGAGCAGTCTCCAATATAATTTTGGCCTGGATCAACTGGATATCTTCTAAATTACTTTCAGGAGTGCTTGGAGTTTTATCACAGTCTGGGGGATGCCAGCAAAAGCCAGTCTGCATGTGCTCAGAGCGCTTTGAGAGGGCAGGAGATACGGGCACAGGTTGCTCCATACCAGTTGACTCCCGTGCCAGAGGGTCGTCCCAGCATCTCGAATTGAGTTGCGTTAGGACAGCACAGAGGGCTAGGCACCTCATGTAACACCTCTAACTGTAACAGTTTTCGCAAGTGCTGAGATAGTACTGAAAAGAAAGTGAAAAACCTACCTGAACTGATTTCAGACAGTAAGAACAGGCCATTTCCCATGATCATCACCTCAGAAAAGTAGGAGGAAAACAATCTAGATCTAAAACAAAATACAGCTTCCCTATTTTTCAATTTACAGTCATTTCAGCCCTGAAATGGAAGGTCTAAATGCAAAAACGTTTAAAACAATAATTTTCCATCTGGTAGGAAAGAAGCAGCTTGTCTCAGCTGTGGGAAGTTCTCTGCTGCAAAGCGACTTGGTTTAAATTTCAACCAGCCATGGTATTTAGTGACATCTAGGGACTATCTTCCAGTATTACATTTTCTGGAAACTACATGTACCTCCGTGTCTCCAAATTGCAACCAGAACTTTGAACTACACACTTCCAGCTGCAGTGGTAAATATTGAACCCTGTGGCCAGATGCTTCCGTCTCTACAGTGACTGCGAACTGCAACAGGTCACAGAATCACAAAACCACAGTCATAGCATGGTAGGGGTTGGAAGGGACCTCTGAATACCATCTAGTTCCACTCCTCTGCTAGAGTAGGGTCACCTAGAGCAGAGGAAGACGTCCCGGTGGGTTTTGAAAGTCTCTAAAGTAGGAGACTGCACAAATCCTCTGGCCAGTCTGTTTCAGTGCTCTGGCACCCTCAAAGCAAAGAAGCTTCTCCTTAAGCTCAAGTGAAACCTCCTGTGTTCTATTTTGTACCTGTTGCTCCTTGTCCTGTCACTGCCACCACTGCAAAGAGGGCATGATCCATGGAAATATATCAATGCTGAGACATTACTTTAGATTTTAAATGAAACCTTTTCAGTTATTTTATCATCACAGGTTTTGAGTAGGATAGGATGTTTTCATCCGTTTTGCCCCATGCATTTACATGTTGTTCACCCTTTGTGAACTTTATTTTCATAAAGTGTCATCACGATAATCTTAGAGCATTCTGACAAAGGCTACACCAACAGTTGTTTTTCACTGGGATGAACATAAAATGAAATCACTGCTCAGAAAATGTTAAAACTCTGTGGTTGGTGATTTTTAATTTTTTTTTTTTTCCCCTCAAAGCTGAAACTTCTACCGGAAGAATTTGGAGCTGCCCGGGCATGCTGCTGGGCTATAACTTTATATCCAAATATTTACTTACAGCACATCCCTATGGAGAGCCTCTACTGCCTCAACTTTCAGCTCAAACCCCAAATCTATAAAAGTTATGGTCTCCAGGCTTTGCATTTATTGCTGTAGTAAGTAGCCATTGTTATTTATTTGGGTATATGAATTAGATGTTATTAACTTGGAAACGGTTGCTAAGCAAGATTGTAAGGACTGTTCAGCACTCAGTCTATATTGAACATCCACAACAGCTATTTAAAAAAACATAGTATTTTTAAGAGTGGCAGTCTCTTGGATAGTTTCTATGGGCAAAATACAGACCAGAAACCCTCTGCTCCTCTTGTGATTTTGCTATATGCCTACGGCGATCTCATTTAACCTTTTTAGCCTTTTTTGATGTGAGGAAACAGAAGCCGGCCAAGTGTGGGTCAGAGGAGAGCAGGATGGGTAACTTCCCAAATCTTTCAGTTCTGCAAGCTGCAGTAGCATGTCCCTTGGTGTTAGTGGTGACATCTGAGCCTGGGTGGCCATCAGTGGTCAGGGAGCCCTTGTGAGCAGCGCCTCAGACTGTGTGGCGATGGACCAGGCTCCAGCAAGTTTGCCTTGGGCTATGCCGATCCCTCAGTTATATTGAATTACAAAATTGCTTTGGTTGGAGAAGACCTCTAAGATCAAAGTCCAACTGTCAGCATAACACCACCAGGGCCATTAAACCACATTCTGAAACGTCACATCTACATGTGTTTTTGAACATCTCCAGAGATAGTAAATATAGAGGGGTGCAAGCAGGACATGCTTGATCACATTTTAGAGTATCTAAGTTATTTCATAATTTGAAGCATTACCTCTTAAGAAACCATATTCTTGTTAATTCATTTCCCATTTGTGTGTGTTCTGCAACTACAAGTGAATAAACATTAGTTTCTTCTTAACCAGCATTTTTTCTCATTCAGTTCCACTTTGGAGAGCTAGGGAAGATGGTTTTAATTCAATTTACCCTTCAAGTTCCCTGTAGCGGTTATTTCTGAACATCAGCCACTCAAGAAGCAACTGCTGAGCTGAAGGACTAAGTCTGACCACGGTGTAACCTTCACCCTCATATCACATCTCTGGCTACTCTCAATGGCATGTGAAGAGTTGCCGTGAGTATTTCAGGGCAAGAGGGAAGGGCTGGCACCATGCTGCTTAGCCTAAGCAGCGTGGGGCTGCTGGGAGTCCTAGCTGGGCTTGGCGTGGGAGTGCAGCAGCGGCAGGAAATGGAAAGCACAGATACCTTCCTTAAACAGAGTGCCGCAGGAGCCAACATGAACAGGGCAAGGTATCTCCCAAACTAAAATATCTCAACTGAAAATTTCCTCCCATCCAAACCCATTTGATATCACAGAAATTAATGAAAAAACAGAAATAGAGACCTTTGGACATACTGTCCTGCTCAAATAATTGTCTGGAGGTGCATGTCTCATGAAAAGAAGAGATGGGATTACTTTGCTAAGAAGCCAGTTGTGCTGTAAACACAAACAAGTGCATGCTTGGTAGACTGGGCAGCAGGATGAACCAGGGTGGCATCACGGGACCTTGCACTGTCACAGTAATTGTGTTGCCAGCACCTGCAGAACATGGTTACCATACCAGAGGCTGTTCCTGCTACTGGTCTGCTAAGTCTACTGGTTAAACAGAAAGAAGGGCAAGAAGAATCACAAAAGGACTTTGTAGTCTAAGGTCCTAGAATACTCTCTATAGAAGAGCACTAGAAATCATGTCTACCCCTGTTCACAGATATAGTGAGGGATGTTAAAGCATTTCAGTGGTTTTCAGCTACCTCAGCTGTGGGAAGGTCTCCTCCAGAACACGACTGGGATATGTGGTGGGCATTCTCTGGCTATTGAAGGAGCTCAGCTGAGATGACATGTAACTTGTACCTTGATCTCCAAAAAACTACTGTGAATTTTGATCTGCAGCTCTGGTGTGGCAATCTCAACCAGCTCTGCTGACAGTTCATTTCTCAGTGAGAGATTATGTACGGAGGTGTGGCAGAGGGTGAAATGCTCACTTGTTTATTTGCCTTATTTTTAAACTCAGATGTGATTTTTGAGTGTTGCCTGAAACACTACACTGCTGGGAGCGTTCCCAGTGCCTTTCATTCCTTAAGGTTTTCAGTTGCATGTCTACTCTGCTGGTCTCTGGAAAACATGCTTATGAGAATGGGGAGCCAGATGGGCTTTGGCAAACATATTACTGGTTAAAGAAATCTTTAGGTTTTGAATTCCATAGTGCACATCTTCACAGAGATACCCTGGTTTTTAGTGTGCATCAGGCAGATCACAGTGATGACGAACACTCAGATCCTGGGCCATTCAGCTAAGCAGCATTTAGGTCATGAGTCCAGGCAGTTGTGTATGCCTTTTGGTCTATTGCTGATTTGCTGACAGACCCATCAAGAGAGCAGCTGTGTCACACTGGCCCTTGTTCTGCACAGACACAGATCCTGTACTCTCCTAAGTGAAGCAGCTTGTGCCTGGTTGACCTTGGATAGAGGCAGAGAGGGCATGAATCTGATGTCTTCAGTCCATGTGCCCTTGCTCTGCTCTTTGGTGGTCACTTGAGGTTCCAGTTCTTCTCCCTTCTGCCATCTGTTTCATACAGGCTTTTATCATGTTAATTACTAACCTACTTATTTGCTTATGAATAGGCTAAATTATGTTTCTCCCTGGAGAAATCAAATGCTCCCAACCTGAAGTACCTTCAGAGAGAAACCTGTGCCCAGGCTTAACAGAAATAATTGCCTTTGCCCCAGCGTAATGACAGAGAGATAAGCAATCTCTGTGGCTTGGCAGTTTAGTGAATCTATCTTCTCTTCCTTACAGCTGGATTAGAGGCTTTGTGCTCCCAGTTCTGGGATAGATTCCATCTCTCAGAGAATACAAATAATTGCTACAAACAGACCATGCTATCACAGTTGTCATATATTTCTTGGTTGAATTATCAGCATAACTTATCTATTATCCAAAGGTTATTGTTTTGGCACCTTTGGGAAACATACATGAAGCACAATGAATATAAATCACATTGCATTTTGACAGTATCTTAAGATTTATGGAGAAACAAAAGAGAGAAGTATTTTGTATGTAGAAAGGAAGGAAAAATTATTGATTCAAAAACCACTTAGAATGGTCTCAGTTTGGTAAGACAATGTGAGCCTAAGTTCAACTTCAGATCCATGGAATAATGCCAATAACCTGAAAACAGTAAGGTATTTTCAAGTAGTTTCATTGAAGTCAATGTTGGGGAGAGAAGGAAACATTTTTAATTTTTAGAGGCACAGGTAGACTGACAAAGAATGATTTTGAAAATCTTACCTGAAATTCATACTGTTTCTGACCATTTGACAGTCATAAGGAAGTTTTTCTGTTGGGCTTTCAGGGGAAAATATGTGTCACCAGAACAGGGGGAAGAGCTGAAACAGAGAGAAGCCTAATTACACCCATGAAAGTACATTCCACCCAGAGACCTTGAAGCTGTAATGCTACTGCCATTTCCCCTGAAAAATACTTGATTTTTAGTCCCTTTTGTACAGATTCTTACTTTCCTCCTAGGTTCTGTAATACCTTAATAGTCATTAAGGTGATTCCCAGAGCATGGAAGCAAGTAACCTAATTCCTTATAAACTTTATTCAGTCCATCTGAGACCTGGGCAATGATTTCAGCTTTGAATCAGATGGGAAATACCTTGTAGCAGAAGTAGTTGCTTCTGCTGTCCCAATACTATGAGGACGAGTTGGTCATCAGTTCTGCCCTTGGCTGTCAGGCATAGAATCAGAGAATTTTGGTTGTAAGAGACCTTTAAGATCATCGAGTCCCTTAACCTGACACTGCTAGGTCACCACTAAACCATGTCCCTCAGCATCACATCTACATGTCTTTTAAATACCTTCAGGGGTGGGGACTCCACCACTTCCCTGGTGCAGCCAGTTCCAATGATTAATGACCCTTTAGGTGAATAACTTTTTACTAATATCCAACCCAGACTGCCCCTGGCACAACTTCAAGCCATCTCCTCTCACCTTTCACTTGTTACTTGGGAGAAGAAACTGCCCCACTCAATGGTACAACCTCCTTTCAGGGAGCTGTAGACAGCAAAGAGGTTTCCCCTCAGCCTCCTTTACTCCAGACTAAACACACACAGTTATCTCAGACATGCCTCATAAGACATGTTCTCCAGACTCTTCAAACAGACTCATTGCCCTTCTCTGGACTCCCTCCAGAACTTTTATGTCTTTGTTGTAGTGAAGGACCCAAAACTGAACACAGTACTCAAGGTGTAGTCTCAGCAGCACTGAGTACAGAGCAACAATCACTTCCCCACTCCTGCCGGCCAAGCTCTTTCTGATATAGGCCAAGATGCAGCTGGCTTGTGTTCAGGTGGCTGTCAACCAATACAAAACTGCATCTTCAAAAAGATGCATCTTGTCTTTTCATTGTTGTTCCAGTGAGATGTCATCTGGAATACCTGGTTGATGTGTTATGATCAATCAAAATTTGGTTCCAAATGAAAAATGCAGCTGTGATAAAACCTGGATAGTTTGAAACAAATTAAATTGCTTTGGTTTGGATTTAGGCCTAGTCTGAACACAAGTTTGGTTGGTTGGTTTTTTGGTTTTTTTTAAACCTCAATATGCCAATACTTCCACCTACAAACTATTAATTATATTAGGCTGGCCATAAACATTCATCAATTTATATTTTAGACGTCAGTCACTAAGCTAAGTTATTAATCATGAACATTGACATAACTCAAAGTTTCTCAAATAGAGTCAAATAATTTGAAATAAAAAAAGAAAAGACAGGAAAATGAAGACAATTAAGACAGTTTGATTAGGAAGCTCCTAGAAAAACTAAATCAGTAGAAACAAAATCTCTTTAACCAGGTGATTATCACAGGATAATATAATTTAAAAATGACAAATCCAAAAGAAAGGAGGGATGTAAATTGTGAAAAGTACCAGTATTAACAAACAACAGGCAGGAAAGATACTTGTGCTAATAAAGCTTTAAATATATTCACTTCTATTTTCTGTCCTCTTCAAAACCACTGATGATCAGCACCAAAAAACTTGACATTATGGATATCTGACTATAGAGATTGAGAAAGGCTGAGAACAGAAAAACTGCTCTGAGTTTCATTATTTTAATGAATTAGACAATCTGAAAATAAAAAAGGAGTAGTAGAGGACTTTAGAAGAGGACAGATAAGGTCATTAGTCCCAGTGGAATAAAAAAGAGAGAAAGACATTCATGGAACAGAAGTCTTAATGGAAAAAAGTTTGTCTATTGTCTCTAAAACAAATGAAATTATGGTTTTGAGTTTTCGAGTTCAGTGTTTGAAGAGCAACAGAACTCAAAGTGCCTGCTTTGGGAAAATTATTCTCCCACTGCCAACCTCTTGTTTGTGTACATCAGTGAGGGTGTGCCTAGGTACACGCAGCAAAGTTGCAGTGGCTGACACCTACTGACATGACACTGCATCTTGTTTCCCTTCCCCAGGTCCTGTAGGGTTTGTTGCAGGTGATGCGTAGTGCCATCTCCAGCCATTCAATCCCTTTTTTTCACCCACGTCAATATAGCCATTGGGACTTCAGAGAAAAGAAAAAAGCCTTTGCTGGGAGCTGTCAGCACCATCAACATCTCACTGTAGCATCAAGACATTGCAAAGAGATTACAGGAGGAGCCAGGATCTGTCCTTACACATTTGGTTTCTTCTTAGAGAATACAATACTCAAAGTAATAAAAAAACCAACCTCAATTTAAGACAAACCTAGATGTTTTAGGGGAAAAACATATTTGGAATCCTTTTCATCAACAGTGTTGGGTATAATGACCACATGGCTATTCACTAACCTCTACACAATTGATGCATCCCATAGAGACTGGGGTCTGTTTGAATGATCAGATCTTTCTCTTTTTTTCCACTAAACTGCACTAGGCATCTTTACTGAGTTTGAGATAAACATAAACCAGGATATACAAGGCTTATACTTTGAGAAGGAGAGTACCTTAGAGGGGAAAACAAGCACAATGATATGTTGCATATTTAAGTAGCACTGCTGCAGAGAAAGCTGTGCACTTCAGAACACACAACAGTCCACTTGCTTGTTAATCTTATCAGAAAATCCTCTTTGTAATGCAAACATCATAATTTTCATGTGGTTGAAGTTTTTTAATTACCTAGGTTTTTTAATTACCTAGGTCCACACATAATTCTCAATTTTTGGCTGTCAACTTAGTGAAGAACCTAATGGCCTGAGACACAGCTCTGCTACTGAAACAGCCCTCTAGACATACTCATTTCCCTGAGAGACCATGGAGGGTATTCAGATGCCTCAGACACAGACCCAAGCAAAGCTGGATGACTGGTTTAGTGTTGAATTTACAGGGAAGGAAGGGATAGGGGTTGGGATTTCCCCCCTTTTTTCTCCCTTTGAGACTCTTAATAAAGTGTATTTGATAACAGCTAGAATTTCCTTCAGACAATTAAAGGTATTCTTATAGCTGCAGAGGAACAACTGATACATAACTGTTTGTTTTCCTTCATTCCCCCTCTAAACCAGGAACTACTGATTCCTGATGAAAAGGAATGGAGAATGAGGAGGTAAAGGGGAAATTTAAGCAAAGAGGAAATTCTAAAGACCTTTCATGTTCATTGCAACTTCACCCTTTTCAGATGAAATAAAAGACCTGGTAAGACTGCAGTGTGGTGTTGAACGTGCCTGCATACCAGTCTGCACACTGGCAACTTTCATTCAGGCTATAAATCTGATTGCGAAAGCTGATGTTCACATAACTAAACAATTTCCAAGCCAAATGCCATCCGTGACTTGTGCCTGCCTCAGCTTGCTGTGCTGGAAGGGATATTCATAGCACTGACCCCAAGAGAGCCTTAGGAGGTGGGAGATATTCCCCAGCAGCTGAGGAATAGCATTAGAAAATTTCATGGCATGGCACAAAATGCACCATTGGTGCCTTAGCCCTCTGAAAGAAGGGAGTGGAGATTTTCTAACATTGGGTCCACCACCTTCTTTCTCCGTGGCCTGCACTTCCTCTCACAAAAACTGAGGACAGAATAGCAATAGATCCTTATTATAGCTCGCTTCTGGGATGGGAAGTTTTGGCTCTCTCTGGGTCTCTCAAATTCAGGATGCAGTGTAAGCAGTGTTTGCAGTGCCTTCTGCACTTAGGAGCTGTTGGCAAAGCATCACCAGAAAGATGTGCGATACAAGCACGTGATACAAGCTCTCAGATGTGGTTCTGATGCTTTGATGCTCCTCTCTGTCTATTGTGCCTGCACACTCCTAAAAGTTAGGGTGGTCACATTCCTTGTTCCTAGTGAGGGGACAGGGTACAGGAACTGAGGGAGCAGCTGAGTGCATGAACTGTACCTTAAGATAAGGTTATTTGAGTTAGAGATAGGTAAACAAACTAGCTGAGGCTGGTAATGTATCCTCTAAATATTTATTTACTGCATTCCAGTGGTGTGGCTTACACACTATCAAATCTACTTTTGTCCAATGCAAGAAGAGAAGAAAACCATTCTCTTCTAAACTATGAACCTGGAAGCCAAGTTTCTGTCTGGAACAATCTTGAGGGGTTGACTTATAGACATCCAGAAATTCAGCTATGTGAGGAAAAGGTAGTGTGTCTCAATGCTGTACAGAAAAGTGGGGATTGCTACTTTGCCTTAAAAACCAGAAACACAACATAAACCACAAAGTCCTCTGGATGTTAGCAATAAGCTATTAATCTGTTATCTCTGAAGACATTATTTTTCCTTCAACAAAAAGCGGTGAGGGAGACCCCTTATTTTACTAGGTGCCAAGATTACCTCTCCCAAAACTGTTTTCATGAGACTTATATTAGGCTTTCCATATCTTTACAGGTGTAATTATTCTTCCCCTCAAAGTGCAGTGTTTGGGTAGCACTGGCATGTGATTTCATGAGATGGTGTACATGAATGGAAATTCAGAATTTAAATTTCCCCATGGTGAGAAACTTATGCTCCTAAAATGAAGCGGCTCATCAGTTTTCAGTGGGAAGATTTGGTAGAAAATAAGGACAATTGATTTATAGGGATGAACATTACAAGATAGCAGATAGTCTTAAAATATTACACCATAGTTCAGCTGGAGAGAGTGGATGATCACAGAACACTGAAAGTACTGGCACAGGGAGCTGGAAGTCTGGTAGGAACTGTTAAAAATACACTCATCGCACTGACTGTGGTAGCTTTTGACTAGAGAATAATAAACTTACTGGCTATATTTAATGAAAGAAAAACACAAACCAGCCATCTACTGATCCATTTGTCAGTATTTGTGATTTCAGAACAATTTAAAAGGAAAACACAAGTAAAGATGTAGGAGAAAGGCAACAATACTTACTAAATATGGGCTGTGCAAGGCTTATCTGGCTGCTTTTGTGATAAGCTATTTCTGGTAAGGATGATGAACCAGTGCCAAACTATCTGGACTTGTCTGAGACACTTGCTATAGCTTTTGATCATGTCTTACATGAGAACTCAACTGAGATTGAGAAGATGAGGCAAAAAGAAAATAATCATCAGGACAGAAATACTTATTAGGGAGAAAGTGAGATGTTGCTTTGAGTGGAACTGCAAAGTGGTTTG
This sequence comes from Eubucco bourcierii, assembly GCA_013396675.1. Taxonomy (NCBI): domain Eukaryota; kingdom Metazoa; phylum Chordata; class Aves; order Piciformes; family Ramphastidae; genus Eubucco; species Eubucco bourcierii. Next base: position 92,992 of record VWZE01007871.1, read on the forward strand.
TTTTTTTTTTTTTTGACAGAGATAGGACATGATGGTTGATAAAATATTTTAATTGATGGTCTTCTGAGACAAAATTTGTACTAACAAAAACTGCTTTAAAAAAAGCAGAACATTAAGAAACATTACAAGCACAGACGTGTGTTGAAATCTGGACAATCTTGAGCCCTGAATTTATAGAAAAAGATGAGAGTTAACAGCACAGAGTGGAAGCCAGAGCACTAGGGGATTATGAATTAGCTTCAGTATAATATCTTTTAAAGATTAAGCAGAGGAAGGTCCCCAGTGTTCTGATGATAAAGTATAAACTCACTTTTAAAAGTCCAAAGACATGTTTTCTTTCTTGCCAACACGTTGTCAAAAACGTAGCTTTGCTGAATAAGCCTGAGTTTCATTATACATTTACCTGCTATAAGCCTTCCCCTCTTCAGTGGTGTATTTTTCTGTTTTTCAGCTTCTGAGTGTTCTGAAGTTATCCTCATGATAATCACTGGGAAGGAAAATGAAAATCATAAATAAATAAAAGGAAGAGCTTTCGTGTTTCAAGACAGCAGCAAAAATGAGTAACATACTGAACACTCCTTTGCCTTTGGCAGGATTATGCAAAGGCAGAAAAGGACTTTTTTTAAAAGACCTAAGGCAGATGTTTGCTGGAATAGGTAGCTTCTACACAGTATTTCAGACAGCTCAAGAGAGCCATGCATTTTCATTGCACTAAAAGAAAACCTCAACATTTATCAGCGACAGAGTTACCGAAGCATAAGCTGCCACTGAGTACTGCTGCAGATGGGCTTAAGCAGCAGCTTGTGCAGGATAAAAATGTAGGGGGGGATGGAGTGATCTTGCTTCACTGTCCAGCTGTCATACAACACAGTTCCTGGATCTCACTTGTGGGAAAACTAGTTTTTGGGGGTACCCACAGGCAGTCAGGAGGATTACACTAATCAGTGCAGGTGCAGGGGACAATGTCCGAGTAGCTTTTTGAAGAACATGCTTGGGAAGAATCAAGGGGATGTGTTTTTCTTCTGGTGGGGATTTTTTAAGGGCAAACTGCCAAGCATCTCAGCAGCTAATTATATTGGGAGTTTATTTTTCGAAGTGTTTATAAGTGATCCAAAAAGAGGGAGGTTTGATTCTTCCACTTGACATGTGCCAAATATAATTGGAATGATCACACACTGGTCAATCTGCAAACAAATTGGATTTGCAATTTTGCCAATCATCCAGCTTTTGAAAGGCTCTCTGGAAATCAGGATGGTTTGTTTCATGCAACGTTGACAGCTTGTGCACAAAAAAAGAATGGAAAAATAAGCACTTTGTTAGACAAATACGATCTAGGACAAAATCTTACTCTTTTGAAGTTGTTGGCAAAATTCCCATTGGCTATGATTTCACCTCTAATCTTTCAGCCGTGAACCTGATCGTTTCTAGTAGATCTGCAGAAAAAAAAAACAAAACCCAAACCACTATGAAAAGTGGTCTGATAAAATTATTTCTACTCCTTGCAAACATTCCCAGTTGTAATACATTGTGTATGATCAAGCTGACATTGCCTTACCTCTAAGGACTGTGCTTTTGGTATTGCTGCTTTCACTACCCAGTAACTTTTACTCTATGTTCTCCTAATATCAGCTCAGCTCATTTAACTCTGGGAGCAAGACATATTCTTTTAGTTATTTCTTTGTGTTGGGTGTTAGTTGTTAGAACTTAGGACAAAATCCACATGTACAAAAGAAGTCAATGACTTGGAAATCTTTTTTTCTTTGATAGGTGTTTTCATTTCTGACAAAGAGCAAAATCTCAACAATTACTTAGTCTTTCTGAAAAACCACCGTTGTCATTTATACATAACATGCACAGCAAAAGAAAGATTACAAGTGCTCATTCAAATAAAACAAGGGAATCCAACTCAAAATACACCATTGTAAATGCAACATATGAATGCAGACACGAGGATATTACATTTGTAATTCAGACTTTCAGTTTCAGTGATCATAAGGTTTTGTCAATGTAACAGTGGAAAAAAAATTGCTCTTAAAACTGTTTATTAACCCAACTGGCTATCGAGAAGCTGTATCTATCAGAAGCCAAGTTAGCTATCACTTTGCTGGCTGCCACTGACAACAAAGTTCAGACTGTCTGAGAGCAAGGCTCCCACTGAAATGAACTGAGCCATCAGAATTCTGTGTTTTTGAACAGCAGCCAAGCTACACCCCAGATTTGCTTCTTTCATGACAACTTTATCCCTTCTTATATTACTTCCTTGGTAAATTTTATTCCATAACGTGAAGTACAGATATTCTTTTAATGACCAGGCAAATATAAAACAAATTTAAAGCATTAAAAAAAAATCTATGGAGAACACATTAATCATCATAACAATACATACATTTGCAGAAAAGTCTACCGGGTCATGTAAATAAATGAATTGTGACAATTTTCTGTAGTTATGGAATCACCTGAAATGTCAAGGTATTCTTTTGTTATTCCCTTAAAAAAATAAAAATCTGGGTGGCTAGGTGTAGTGCCTGTCATCATGAGGGTGACGAGACACAGAAGTGTCCAAGATAAAAAGTAACAGTAAGTAGTTTTTTTCCCTCTCTCACTTGTATGCTGAATATTGTATTGACACTGAAAATGTATTTTTCTTTCATTCTGTATAGAACAGAATTGATATATCAAAAGCAACTGGGGAAAAAAAATAAATTTCAGGACAGTAAATGAGCAGCAGTCAGGTTTTTACTTAGTTCTGATGGGTTTTGTAAATCTCACACTTTAGGGATAGAAGTGCAAAGGCCACAAAAGAGAACTGCTGCACTGAGATTTGCATGGTCCATTGCTTACACATTTGCTCCCAGCTGAAGTCTTTCTACTTACTGTGCTTGCCATTATTGTGGCAGGCTCACCCTGACCAGTGCTCAAGATAGCTATTAATAATCCACTGGAGGGAAAGTTTTGCTATCAAAAATTACAAACAGCTTTACTTGAGACATCGTATTTCTTGAGGGCTCCAAATTTTAACCATATTTCTGTCTTGGCAGAACACTTCAGATTTCTGTGTAATCCTTGCTAATGTTTATGTTATGCCAATTTTATGTTTTTGGTCATATGGAAAGGGGATAAGGAGAAATAAAGTGATGTTTAGTATCAGTGGGAATTCAATAGAACAGCAGACATCTCTTCAATTTGTCCTTAGTTTATTGGAGTAAATGGACTGCTCAGTTCTTTTGCTATCTTTCTCCTAAGGTCTTCAAAACAACTCCCAAAATAAAATGAGGTTGACACACCAACCACAAAATATTTGGATTAATTAACTGGTGGTGCAAGTCTTCTAATGCAATCCTTTTTCATTCTTGGTTCCATAACTTCTTCTCAAGTTTGTGTCTTTACTTTCTGTCTTACCCAGTCTCTCATTTTCTCACAAAATCCAGTATTGTGATCTTACCAGTCTGCTTCAGTAAAGAGCACCTTAGCTCATTGGATACTGATTTATCCAGAATCACAAGATCTTCTTTCAGGAGTGACATTCTTTCCTCCTTTCCCTTTGTCTCATAAGACTTGAGCTTTGATTCTTCCTGCTCCATGTGCCAGGAAACTGGCATCTAAGCAGCAGTGTCAAACATTTGTCAAAGAAGCCTTTATCAGTGTCTCGTATCATCCCAATTATATTAATTCAATTTAGAACATTTAAAGCATTAGGGTAAAAAAACCCAAACCCCTCAAAAGTAAGGGGATGGTAAACGTGGGCACTCAAGCTAACACAGCACACTGCTGTTCTTGCTGACACTGAGGACATCTTTAAACGTGTGATTTGCCTGAGGCTGTGACTGCTGCAGCTCTGGGTGTTTGACAGCTTAGTCAATAGTTCTGTAAATTAAATGGTCTTTACCCAAAACTCTTCAAACACATCCAGTGAGGCAGTTCACTTCTTAAAGGAAGAGTGTCGCTTAGGCATTAAATATGAAACTCTTTAAAGTTAATTCCTAATAATTTCAACAGCAATTGGATCAGAGCTTTTCAGCATGTAAGCTATTTTATTCTCATTTCCTAAAGGTTTTTTTTTTGTTCAATTCATTGAGGTTCTTTTGCATTTCAGCATTTACTAAAAGACCTGTAGGACCAGAATGGAAAAGCAGCAGAAATAAACCCTTCCTTTTTTGCATCCGTTTTTATTCTTTTTCAATGAAAACCTCCAATTCTGTATTTGTAAGCCACGTGGTACTTCTGCATCCCACAGATGTTTTGAGTTAGATAGGCTGTGTAGCATCTGCATACTCCCAGCCAGCAACTAAACTTGCCAGACTAGAAGGTGCATTTGCTTGGCCTGGTCTCCTAATGGCTTTAGCCCTAGCAAACACAAACCATGGCCATTATTAGCATTTTTAAAGGAAGACATATTTGTGGTCTGTTTGCTTTAACAAGCCAGGCAGGTGTTCTGGAGGCAGTGCCTTTCTAAAAGCAGGAATGTACAGAAAAGAATCCCGACAGACTTCCACTCAAACTGCTGCCTCTACTCTTCCTCTCCAAACATGTTCCCACAGCATGCATGCCTATTTTAAACCTTTTTCCCCCCCCCTTTCCCACATTTCTGTTTCTTTGTGATAACATACACAAAATTGTGAAAATATAGAGGGGCCAAAGGTTTGGGTTTGGAATGGTGGATGCCCAGGACAGACAGGGTTTACCCAAGTCTTCTCTAGAATACAGCTTCACTTAATTGGTGGCTGAGTGGCAGTATAACAACCAATTTGTTTTCACTTTCTTTAATATTATGGAGACCATAGGGAGCTCAGCACATTATCATGCTAAAATAAGCGACTAATCCAAAACAACTGTACACAAGCAATAAGCTGAACAGTGCTGCCAAGGTACCAACACAGAGAATCTAGCAGGAGTGCTTTAGAAATACACTTCCACCTTGTATTGTGTTCAGTTCTGTCCGTGGATGATTCCTTGAAGTTTTAAACACAGTATGTTTCTCCTGCTGCACAAAAGGAAGAGTAAGTGGGAAAGCTGGATCAGAAAAGAGATTGTGTCCATCAAGTGGAAGATAGGTGAGCTGGAGGGACATAGATATCCAATATTTTTCTCTCTGCCTGATACATTGCCATAGCCTGGCATCCTGGTTTTCCATCTCTTCTGTTTGCAAAAAAAGTATGACCAAAATTTTATCTTCTGATTTAAGGAGAAGATACCTTATGTCTTGCCATAATCTCTGATGTGAAAACAAACTTACACACATTTGCCCAGAGAAGACGTAATTTAAACAGGGATTACTTAAATTTCTATGTTGACCTTAGAAAATAACTTTATTTTTACTTAAGGGAGAATTTTTCTTTTCCAGTTCACTCCTTGCCCTCCTTACTGAGTATGCTAACTTAAAGGTTAGTTTCATTTATGGGGACAAAATAAACTTTTACGAGAAAACAACACTACAGCAACAGTTTGGATTTGCAGGGTAACATGGGTAAAAGAACTATACCCAGGCACTCAACTGATAATCAAACAAATTGTATCTGCACCCTGAGTTACATCTGGCAATGTACAAGTATTTGGAAAGTCACGGGAAATCAGCAGACCTCAAAAAAATATGGATACTCCAAATGTTGATATCATTGCTGTAAACCTTTTCATTGCTCTGGTATTTGGAGTACTCTACACTGTTTAATTTGGGCTATTAACATACCAAATGAAAGTAACAAAAACTCCACCATAAGTTTATCTTTCTTTGACTAATCTTAACATGCACCCAAGTCTCTGTCTAGCTTTCCAAGAACCACATGGTAGGGTTATATTTCAGAAGCACATTATCTGTACTGTCTGCTTTAGCCATTTCACTGACACTGCCTAAGTGGCCCCCCTGGAAGCACTTACCTCTCTCTAGTGACTATGTAGGGAGTTGGCTCTTCTAATTTTTCTCTTCTGAATCAGTGCAACATTAGATGTTACAGCAGACAGACTAAACCAAATAATGCAATAGGTCCACCAGTGTCAAGTTTGAGTTTTGATCCTTTAAGTCTTATTCACATGAGTAAGTCAGCAGTATTGCCTGAGGAGTGGAAGAAAAGTGAAGCTGTGTTATTAGAGTTCATGAGATGAGAGCTTCAGAATTTCTGTGGGTTTTGCTCCACTCAGCCTTAAAATTCCCATGCTCAGCCTGCTCCCTCCTCTGCTCTTTTAGCCAGTTTCTAAGTAATATTCCCAGCACAACATAATCCTGAATTTCAAAGCAAGATTTTTTTTTTTTTACAGATGCAGTAAAAGCAGAGTTACAAAAACAAACATCCGCTAATAACATCATAATGATGGAAAGGGCAAGATGCAATAAAATCCAAATCAGAGAGGTTCAACTCAGCACTACTTTTTCACCAAATACTACACAGATACAAACACAGGGCACTCAAAACACAACTACACAGAATCCACCCTTAGTTTATCCAGTCCCTCCACTTTATTACCTACTAATGTCAAAAGGTTTTACTGCATTAATTTAATAAAAGCAATGAATACTTAAAAAAACCCCACAAAACAAAATAAATCAGAGAACAGGATTTGAAATAATCTTTTTTTCTCTGTACCAATAGTTTCAGCTGGCTTCAGTGCATTTGCCTTTAACATTCACATCTGACTTGCCAGTGCACAGAGAAAAGTTTGCATTTCCTTTACTACAGGCAGTTACTAGGACAGTGTAAGAAAAATGATGCCAGGTAAAGAGAAAAGGAAGAAAAGTGCTATAATAATAAAAAGTACATTGATAGCTTTCTGTATCTCTGACATGCACATTCTACTGCAGGGATTTTTATCTCTTCTATTTTCTTTACTCTGAAAGGCCATGAAATACCTAAACACAAATATAAGAGCAATATGTAAGAACATCACTGAAACACTGATGACAAAGCTGCTTGGAAGAGCAGAAAAGTCTCAAGGGGCTATAACACCTGAAACACATTGGAAGAAAATTTTATTTTCTCCATATTTTATAGAAATTATCCTTCAGCCTTCTCCCCCCCCCCCCCCATTTTTTTT
>VWZE01007871.1:104435-140981 GCA_013396675.1 Eubucco bourcierii
AAAGTCAGAAAAAAAAAAAAAAAATAATCAATCATACTTATTTCTGAAATGCAAAAGTAAAGTTTTATGGAGAAATCATCCCAAAGGGCTTCTAACAACATTTTTCAATGAACAAGTTAACCTTCTCTACTGCAGGCTCTACAAATGACTCTGGTCCTTTGTAGAGTCTGCAGTCCAAAGTGATGGTTTGAGGCTAATTGGAATGTTTTAATGAAAAATAATTAGATTATGGGCTGTGAAAAGAAAACAATGGTGATGTCTGCTTCACTCATATGCTTGCTAAGATGCATAAAAACAAAGGCACAAGCACAGATAAGATAGAGAGTCTCTCTGGGAGCTGGTGTGTCTTCTGGGCTTCTGCTGTGTAACCCAATCAATCATTCTGCTTCTAACCCCCCTTGCCAAGCCTCCAAACTCATCTTGCACACAAGGCAGACCCTGGGATAAGGTAGAGGGATGGAAAGAAGGTGGAAGTGTGGTTGGGAGCCCCTCTTGGGGACTCTGATTTCTGGGAGGGGGATTGTGTTTCTGTATTACCTTTATATATTTCCGTAAATATTCACGTATGTTGTTTATATATATGCTTGTAAGTTGTGCTAAGCAGTAAATATAGCTTCAGCTGAGTCTATTTTGGGTGATTTTCATAGAGTGGTGGGACAGGTAACTCCCAAACCATCACAAAGGCATTTCATTCTTTAGTGATTGCTTTTGAAAAACAGGTCTCTAATTTGAGAGGACCGCTAAACAGGTACCTGAAAGCAGATGGCACAAATCTAGGAATATATTAAAAATGATCTTTGGATGATATGTTGGTTGGTGCTGAACATCCTTCTCCTTCAGTTTTGTTTACTTTTTTCATCAGCAGTGCAGCAATGAGTGCTGCTCTACAGAATGGGATTTCTGTGCACCAGAAGAAAACCACCATGCTACAAGAGAACAACTCTTGAATTCATGAAATATTCTAACTTATGCTAAGATAATGTTCCATACCCTAAAAAGTAAAACAAGGAAATACATCTAGGATCTTACTTTTTATATAGCAGTTGTGGGTTTTGTTTGTTTGGTTGATTTTTATGATATCTAAAGAGCAATTATGATCAGGAATCTTCAAAAACAAAGTCTGTTACCTTTGGCTGTCATGTTCATGACCAGACTCCTGAGGATATATTGGAAAATCTACAGTTGTTTAGACTAAAGAAGAGAAGGTTTCAAGGACAACTGGAGCCTTCCAGTACTTGAAGGGAACCTACAGGGCTCTTTACCAGTGATTGTAGTGATAGGATGAAGGGTAGCAATGTTGAACTGAAAGAAGGTGGATTTAGATTAGATATTAAAATGAAATTCTTTACTGTGCAGGGGTGATGCATGCGAACAAGCTGCCTAGGGAGGTTGTGGTTATGTCATTGTCAGAAGGGTTGAAGGATGAGGCTTTGAGCAACCTGGTCTAATGGAAGGTGTCCCTATCCATGGCAGGGTGGTTGGAACTACATGACCTATGAGTCTAAAAACCCACACAGGAATTGACAAAGAAGGTCAGAGCTGCCTCAGAATTCCATTGTAATTGGCTTAAAACATGTGAGATGTTTGGGATGGCTTTTTAAATGACAGAAAAACCACCCCCATAAACCAGAGGAACACATAGATGGTAACAAACAGGGGGAGAAAAGGTACCTAGCATGGACTGATGCAAAGTCAGTATTCTTTCTGCTAGGACAGTGAGCTACTAGAAAGCTACATTAAGAGAATGCATTGCTCGAGAGTGCGATGGCCATAGAGGAAAATACTGACTGGTCTGGTTTCAGAGGCATGTAAATACATCAATAACTTCTGTCTCACACTGTAATTCAAGCAGCAGCCAGGTACCTAAGTAAAATTGACATTGCTGTGCTGACTAAGTAAATGTAGCAGTGTTTAACATTTAAAGTCTCCCTCAAAACTACCATAAGAATCCTCATTATGTAAAAATCAGCTGGAGGAGGTCCAAAGGATTTTCAATGTTTCCAGAAGGAAACATGGAGTTAGTCTGAAAGGCATAAAATCAGATATGCAAAAGAAGTGATCCAAAACACATCAAATACCATCTTTGACTGTGAATTTTAAAAGCAGCTTGTCCAGGTTCACATTCGTAAGAAACTGATGGTTGACAAGAAACCAATTAGAATAAGAGACTGATGGTTTGAATTTCTGTCTTAACTGTGGCCTTAATTTTGACATCAAATATGACAGAAGGAAATTTGGAACATTAAAATACAAGACATATTAAAGGGAATATCAAGCTGAGAGCAAGTAATAGCCTGGAACAGGTTTTAAAAGGTAATGGGCAGATCTAGTTTCCATCAAAAATAACCACCACAGAATGTAACTCCAATATATAAAACCAATATTTAAACAGACATCACCTCCTCTTAAAACAAGCTAAATTTGCCCCAAATTTCTGCAGTTCATAAAATCTTTCATAATGGCACCTATTTAAGTGACTTGATACTTGAGTAATCAAAAATGTCTCCCAAGCAACTGGAACTGCCAATCTGTGACAATACTTTCGCACCCAGTTGCTTTATTTATTTCCCTCAACAGCATTACCCAAATTTATTGTGAGGCATAACTCACGTTTAATTGTGTGAAAATTAGAGTCTAAAAATTATTTAAAACCCAGGGAGAAAAGGATTTGCATTTGTAAGAGAAAATAAAAATGTCTGAAAGGATAAAACTCACTGCAAATATGTAAACAGGACGGTCAGAAACTCAGAGTTCTAATAATGTTTGTTGTGAGACCGTGTCTTTGATCTGACAGGACAACAACTTGCACTTATAGGAATAATGTGACAATTTAGGCTGCCAAAGCTAATTGTTTGTTTGATTTTTTTTTTTCCAGTCCACTATGCTACTTGCTTGGTACAGTGGTTAGCAGCACTCATATGCTTAGAGGGCGGCCACAGGAAGTTTAATTTAGTTGTCCTGGACACTATCACAGTCGTCAAGCACATAGCAAGGGGCCAAGGAGGCCAATGGCATCTTGGGTTCCATCAAGAACAGTGTGGCCAGTAGGTCAAGGGAGGTTCCTTTCCCCATCTACTTTGTCCCAGTGAGGTCACATCTGCAGTATTACACCCAGTTCTGGGCTCCCCATTTCAGGAGGGACAGGGAACTAATGGGGAAAGTACAGCGTGAGGAAGATGCTGAGGAGACTAGAACATCTGTCTTACAAAGAAAGGCTGAAGGACTTGGGTCTTTTTAGCCTAAAGACTGAAGGGAGTTCTTAACAATGCTTGTGATTAGCTCTAGGTGATGCTGCTCTGGCAGAGGAGTTAGATCTTTCAATCTGTACCATTCCACTAGCCTGTGTGACCTTCTGGTTCATATTACCACTACAGACAATATTGGGTTCAACAAGAAAGCAGCTTCTTGTTCTTCAACTGGTCTGATCTTCCAGCTACGTTTATCAACTCTAGGCACTGCCTAGCTTACTTTCTCATACAGACAAATTCTAAAGCTAGAAATACCAATAAACATGCTAGGTGTATTCACCTCTTCCACAACAGTAAATGGAACATGAACTTTGCCAGTTAAAAGGTTCAAGAAGTGTTGAAGATAACTCCAAAGTTGACACTATCAATGAGGTTCTTAAAAGGCAGATGCAAAGACTCTTCTTAGTGATGCAGGTGGCAGAATTCCTCTGCAATCTGCAGTTACCAGAATCGTTCTTTCTACTGTTCAAAAAAAGATGTAGGCAAAGAATTATAGGATAGATCATAGATGTGGAGGAACACATGGGTATCAATGTAGTATGATACAATGTAGGGATAGCATGCATTAGCTCACACACTCCTGACATTTAAGGAACTATTTGTATTTAATTTTAGATGAAATTAACTAAAACTTTTTCCAAAGAATGAAGCTTTCTATTCCTTTATTTATTTTTCTTACATTAGTTATGGCATGGGAAAAGCCCCAAAGGTTTTCTTTGCAGTATTTCTAATTCAATTAAGAGCAAGAACCAATTAAAACCCCAAAAATTATTTCCCATGAACTTTCAGACTGAAGTGTTGGATAAATTTAGATTTTCAATGAACCCTAATTAGATTTTAAAACGTTCTGGCCAAGTTTTGTAGAAATAGATGCCTATAGGTAGGATGCTCTGTCTGTATTTCGGGTCACACAGAAGAAACTTGAAGTTCTGTTCATTCAAGCACCCACAGTAACTCAACATAAACAGCTGCAGTTCAGCTCCCTTTAGGTAAGATAATTATTTTAATGCAAAGGCCACACAAGTGTCTATTTTTGTCTTCTTTATGATTCTACAGACATAAGCTATGTATAGAACTGGTAGAAATGTATGAAATATGGACTTCAGACTACAGAGTTTGGTACGACTTGTAAGAAAAAAAATCTATTTTCAAAATTTGTGCAAGCATCATTAAAGCTCCTGTAGAAATCTATTGAGCTTTTAAAGGAGAAACTCAGTCATTTTTCAAGATGCCAATACTCAATTCCAAGGAATTTCTGTCTTCTGTCCTGCTACCAATTTATTAGCACAAACAGAACAGAGTATCCTTGCTGAAGACACGCAGTCAGACTGAGCTGGTCTTTATCCAAACATGGAACCAAAATAACCACCCTGAGTGCAGGCACACATACAGAAAGAGTGAAAGTGAACATGAAAGACCACCCTGAGATTTCCCCCCCCCCCTTTTTTTTTTTTTTTTTTGTGGAAGGTTGAACAAATAGGAACATATGGTCTGATATGAGAGTGGGATCCATGTTTACTTACTGGTGAATAACTGGAGATACTACCCCTGATGGAAACTTACACCTCTATCTAATATAAGTATTTTTTGGTCAGTACTATGATAAAAAAGAATGGAGAAAAATATGAGATCAGAAGTTTTGCAATTATTTAAAAAGTTGTTTTTAAAATGAATAGAGTTTTGCAAAACAGGTATTACAAAACAGAACTTGGACATGCTCTAATTATAGTTTTGCTTAGGTACTGAAAAGCATCATGAACACCAATGGACAAAATTAGGTAAGTTGTCCAAGAGACATTGGGAAAAAAAAAAATGAGTAAAATTTAGAGAACTTCCTAAAATTTCTGAAAGCACAGATATTTTAAGCAGCCCATTAAAGTAGATACCTTAATTAAAATGGATGTAGAAGAAAGACCTATTGATCTTTCTACCACACAAAGGAACTCAGCCCCATTAAGGAGACATAATCAGCACCCACAGGTTCTCTTCCTACCTAACCAGGGGGCCACTAGGCCCCCTGGCCTTCACCCCCCTCCCTTCACCTGGTGCACACCATTGGGACTCACCAGTGATGACAGGAAGAGGATTCTTCTGCCCAGTTGGGCACAGCTTAGGGCTTCTGCTTTTCCTGGGGTGGATTAAATAGGGGAGTGGGCAGGGAGTGGTCACACCTGGGGTGGGAGGAGACTCCAACAGAGCCCAGGTGCACTGGGTTTGGGGGAGGGGAGGAAAGGGGGAAAAAGTGGTGGGTGGGTTGAAAAGGAGGCAAATATGATATTCCAGTGTGATCTGGTATAGGTGATCCTGCTCTGGCAGGGGGGTTGGACTTGATCTTTCAAGGTCTCTTCCAGGCCCTAACATTCTGTGGTAACAGTTGCACACTGTTTCTGTCTTAGCAACTAGCTGCTAAACTGCCTGTAAGAAAGAAAAAAATGCTTCTTTTTCAGTTTATCCCCCTGCACTTTGCTGGTAGCGGTATAAACTGAGTACTTTGTTTGTTAAGCTGATGTTTATGGTTTAAAGATAAACTTTAAAACATGCCATCTTGTCTCTTTTTCAAAAACTGAATATTTAATTACATAATTTGTTGACAGACTGTTGCCTAAAAATACTGAAAATTTTGGAAGAGTGGAATTGTCAGATATTACAAACCTTATGTAAAACTTGGTGTATTTCATAATCATGTTGTTTTTTCTGATTTTTTTCAATAGATTCTTTTTGCAAAACTAACAGACCTGTAGTCAGGTCATGGAAATTTTGCTAAATGCCAACATAAACCAGGTATCAAGCTGATGCCAAGTTGAACTTCTGCTGGATAGACTTTGGTAGACAATCTTGTTACGATCAATACATATTCTCCAGTCAGTATCTATTGCAGAAAAAGAGAATTTAATTGATGGCACTGGATTGGATAGTGAACAGCTGCGTGAGGAAGAACTTGCATGAACTGAACAAACTCAGACCAGTGATACATCACTTTAACATGTCTGTCTCCAGAAGTGTCCTCCTACAGGTCACAGAGGGAGCTTAGGAACTAACTCAAATTAAGGTTTGAAAATATGAGTGTGGGAAAGTATAGCTTAAGGAGATTATGAAAACTGCTGAAACAGGTATCAGACTAACTTCTTCCCTTTATCTTTCTCCAGCTGTAAGGAATGAAAGCTATCACAAACGTATGTACGTGATAAGGCTTCAATCACCTCAGATTTGCTTTAAAAAAATGTTTAATTCTCTAAACTATTTGTCCCAGATTGGGAACTATAGGGTTAAAAAAGTCCTCTAGGGACTAGAAGATTGTTATTCAATCCCATAATTCTGCTGTCTCTTCATAAACTCACAGCAAGGCAGCTCATGCTCCTTTCCTCCTCCTCTAGCCTTGTGTCGGGCAGAAGCTGTGTTATTGGGACAAACACGTAAGGATAGGCCTGGACTGGGGCCTCCAGAGGCTGTGCTCAGGCCTCTTGGATGGCAGAGGCATTGTGGGGGGGGGGGGGATTGGAGCACTGAGGATGATAAATTTAGTTTTGGGTTGGGGAAAAATTCAGGGGGTTTCGCTCATGGATTCTGTATCTGCTTTGTAATTTCTATCTGTAACACTCTCTCCAAATACAATTCTGTTTTTTCTCCAATTCATTTGAGAGCTTCACTCTGTCAGCTCTTTAAACCCACAACACTATTATGAGGAATGTCTTTGAAACTGAGCAAGACCCAAACTCATGATGAGGGTGAAGTTTTTCATTCTTTTTGTCCTTCAGTTGTGAAATTTATGTAAGCATCTCAGATTACGGAAGGATGAACAGATGTGACAGCAGGGAAGATATATTCAAGTGCTTGTTAAAGACAAGTCATGTGATGTTCTACGAAAGGCCAGAGCTGGTGAAAACTTTCCTGAAAAACTACCATCACTATGTGTACACGTGTGTTGAAAGCACAAAACACTGGATGTACAAAATTATAAACATGGATGTGGTATGAATACCTACTGATTTGGTCCTACAGACATCTATCCTCCCAACCTCTCACTAAAAACTGGATGCCAGGCACTTCGACACTAGTCAACATTTAATACTTTGTGCTAGAGGCACCATCTTCTTTAGCTCTTCTCATTTTTCTGGATCTGGGTCAGGCATCCTGTAGCAAAGGAACATGTACATGGACTTTCTTTAACAGAAAACTTCTCATACCAGAACAGCAGTGTATCTTGGGCGACACTATTTTTCTTGGCTTTTGTTCCTAGACCTCCTGCAGAGAACCTGCTGTATAACTATCTGTTTCTTACAGATCTCTTAGTAGTCCAAATCTATAAAGAGTTTCCACTGTAAATACATTTTTGGAATTGGCCTAAGCCTGTGATGTACAATCAGGCAGTTGAGTCCCACAGTGCTTCAGTGTGGGTTTTTCTGATAACTGACAGTTTTTTTGGCATTAGGCTGATCGCTGAATCTTTTATTTCCTATGTTACGTTTAGATGAAGAAAAGACTTTATCCAGGTTCAAGATACGCTTTCCATTTAATACTTTCCCCTCAAAATGCTGCTTGGATTTAGTAATTAAACATTGCTACCCTGAAGAGTCAACAGACTACCATGGACAACCCTCTTTTTTTTTTTTTTTTATAAACTTGGCTAAGGCAATCCAAGAAAGTGAATTTACATAAACAATAAAATGATTTTACTCTCTAAGTTCATAAATTCTGACAGTTTCACAGAAGAAGACACTTGAGTTAAGAAGGTTTAACAACCCCACATAAAGGCAAGTACACTAGCTGGAAAAAACAGCCAGCATTCTGGAAATGACTAACGAAGTACTACAGTGCAATTCTGCTAGTGGATGCCTCAGCTTGTGCTGCATAACTGAAGTGCAGCACCAGGGTATAAAAAATGCAGGAGCAATTTTTTGGCGAACAAGTGGCAGATCTAGCTTCTGGGTCTACGATAATAGTCTTGATATTGGTTAATTTCCTATTTTCTTGCTTAACAAGAAATACATGCAGTTTATTAATCACAGAATCATACAACGGTAGGAGCTGGAAGGGACTTCTGAAGATCCAACTTCCCTGCCAAAGCAGGATCACCTACAGCAGGCCATGCAAGGGCATACCCATGCAGGTTTTGGGAATCTCCAGGGAACGAGATTCCACAAACTCTCTGGACAGCCTGGTACAGTGCTCCAGCATTCTTACAGTAAAAAAAACCTTTCCTCATGTTGAGGTGGAACTGTGAAAGATAGGTAAATATAGATTTTGCTTCCTTGCCTCATATCGCCATATGCTAAAACAGTGTTTCGAAAGGCCTATGTTAACGTTTCCACAGCAGCTACATTGAGTTACGTGAGCCTTTTCTACTGGTTAGAAAAGGTATCTGCAAATAGTATGGATCCATTTGGTGGTGGTACCTGTCTGAAGACATACCACATGCATCTGTCTGGTGCATGACACAAATAATATTAAGGATTTTAATTGAAAGTCAGCAGATGCATTTAATTGCATCTCTTCTGTCTCATTTTTAATTTATGCAGTAAATGTGTGGTCTAATCTAAAAGCAATCCAGATACTTCTACCAATGAGCAGATGGGAATGATTTCCTAATGGCAATGTCTTCCTCTACGCTAGGCTTAAACTTGCCATTCAAGATGGAATAACTTAAAGCTAAACAGCACCTGATAGATTAAGGAATTTAGTATTGTTTCAGTTGGAGATGATCTGAGAGGCCTTTAAGTCCAACCATCAACCCAACACCACCATGGCAACTGAACTATATCCTGAAGTGCCATGTCTACACATTTTTTGAATGTCTCCAGGGATGTTGGCTCTACCACCTCCCTGGGCAGCCTCTTCCAATGCCTGACCACATCTTCAGTAAAAGCCTTTTGGTGAATAACTTTTTTCTAATATCCAATCTAAACCTCCCCTAGCACAATTTTAGGCCATTTCCTCTCATCCTATCAACTGGTACTAGGGAGAAGCGACTGACCCCAGATTCACTGCAACTTTCCGTCATGGAATTATAAAAAGCAAGGAGGTCTCCTCTCAGTCTCCTCTTCTCCAGACTAAACAACCAGCTACCTCAGCCGTTCCTCATAAGACTTGTTCTCTAGGCCCTTCACCAGCTTCATTGCCCTTCTCTGGCCACACTCCAGCAATTCAATGTCCTTCCTTAGCAGACCATAACATCAGGTAACTCCAACTTGGTTTCTGGTAAGATCTCATGTACTAATTTTCCATCTGATACTGATGGTACTGTTGGAAGAAACAAGAACTTAATGAAATACATCTTCAAGTGGAGAAAGCTGAGACTGAAGAAACATAGTTATAATTTTGGGATTAACTCCATACCAGAGGCAAATTATATCCAACAATGAGAAGGAAGCTAAACTGGTTCCCAAAACCTTCAAACCTCATTCTCACCTCTGCCCTGATTTGTCATGTCAACTTTCAAGGAAAATCTTTGAAATTAAGATGATTTACAAAAATACTCAAAATTAAGTCATAATCTGAGAATGACTGTGCTGTACACTACAACTACAGAAGTATCTTCCCTGTTAATAATTTTGCTCTGTAATTTACTTCATGCTAATCTTTCCTTAAAGATTGCAAAACCTTAAATGGGAAGAAGCAGGAAGAGTTATGCAAGCTCACTTGTGAACTAGGCGGGGATTTCTCTTTCTTAACTTCCTTTTGTGGAATAAGTTCCTACAGGAATTGAGGGACACCATAGGTCTATGTATTTTCTGGGAGACACTATCCATGCATTTTATTAAACAAATTTCTGGAAGTGCCTGAATTCTTTAAAGATTAGGGCAATTTAAGACAAGCCATCAAAGAAGCTGAACTGCTTAACTGTTACAAAATTGTTTTAAAATGGTCTCTGTATGCGTAACAAGGACAAACACTGGGGACCAGACCTAAAGTAGATCCCAATGCCTAAAGTAATTTTTAAAACCAATGCCTGAAGTGATTTTTAAAGGCAGTTTATTCTGCAATACCTGCAAAAAATATCTGTTCAGTGAAAGTAAATGACTCCAACTCAAAGACGGTTTGAAGCAAAGCTGAGAGCATTTATTAAGAGACCAGAAATTCTAGTGTAGTAGGAATTAGTGTTCTTTTCAGCATATTTAGCTTAAAATTGTAATTTTCCTCCTATAAAAAATAAATCCATATTGCAAGACAGAACTGAAACTAGACAGAAGTTGGAGTATTTTTTATACAGCAACTTACTCAAATATAAAACTTCATCATAAAGTGATGTACTCTTTATTTAAGAAACACCTTTAAGGGAAAATTAAGATTTATTTTTTTTTAATGCTTTTCAATGTTGTGTTAAGACAGCCTCCATCACGAATGTTATTTTTATATAATCTGAAAAGTTAAAATACATTTTTCAGTGTAAATATATTATTGTTTTATTTTTTTTCTTCCATAGAAACTTAGTTCTTACTTATGGCAACATAATTGGCTGGAAAGATGCCAGTTTGTCCTCCTATTCTTCCTTCCCACCAATCAAACTGGGAATCTGTTTTTGTTGTGACTGTGATTTTGTCTCCGGCTTTGAAAGTCAAGTCACCTGGCTGCTGTCCTTCGAATGAATAAAGTGCTGTCACTTCTACTGGATTACTCCAAGAGTTACCTACATTAAAAGAGATTAAATAAAATGGAAATTACTAAATTGCACTCACAGCAAATCCTTAAATAGAATATTCTCAAATCACAGTAAAAAGCAGTGACAAAGACACCAAAATAACTTATCCGAGCATATAAACCCCTGAAGAAAAACACTCTCAATTTCCCCTACGTTATTAAGTGAAATTTGGATTCTAGCCTATCAGTAGAGTTTAGCTGATAAAGTAGTATTCTATACAAAATAAAGATTTTTCTATATGCCTCATA
Organism: Eubucco bourcierii; assembly: GCA_013396675.1. Lineage (NCBI taxonomy): Eukaryota > Metazoa > Chordata > Aves > Piciformes > Ramphastidae > Eubucco > Eubucco bourcierii. The sequence continues at coordinate 115,568 of VWZE01007871.1, forward strand.
TGGTCAGGGCCAGGGGGAACAAAAGTGTGTTGAAGAAAATTTGAGTGCTTCCTGAAAGATTGCTGAACTAAACAGAACCCCTTCCAGGTTTTAATTTTGGTAGCTGTTCTTTGTGTCAATGTCGTAAAAGAAACTGCAAAACTGAAAGCAGGTATTTGATTTTTATTTTAAATCAATACTCAGGATATAAGATGTTGAAATATTAAATATCCACAGCATTTCCCTTCTCTTTCTAAAGAGTTTCCAGTGTCTGGGATTTTGGTGTATTTCACATGTTAAACAAAACACACAAAATATGCTAGTAGAAAGAACTACTTATGGTTTGATGCACTGGGAGCGACTCGGCTTGCAGAGTGGTATTTTAGACCACCTATACAAATGTTTTTATTTGCTTTCTACTAGTCTCATACGTAACTCTTTCTGCCCTTATTTGGGGTTGTATTCATGCCATAAGTCTTCTGAACCAGTTTTAAAATAATCTAAAGTCTTGGATATCATTACCCAGCCTCCATTCTTGTTGACACTTTTTTTAGTCAATATTTCAGTGTTTACTACTATTGAACTTTTAATCTCAATTAATATCTTCAACTAATAATTATGTTTGCTCTCAAAGCCTTCAACTATCAACTATATGAGGTAGTTGCATTTGTTTAGTGATCACTTAGGAAACAGTTAAATCTTCTGCATGAATGCATCTAAAAATGAAAAATGGGTGGTGCAATGGAATACTAGTTAGGAGAAAATTATAAAGACATTTACACAGTCAGGTGGAGAGATTTCAAGATGCATTGCTCATATGGACATGGTGGCTGTACAGATTAAGGGCTTTTAGCATTAGCTGCACATGATTGCTGCCAAAATTGTGTTGCAAAAGGGAAAAACGCCTTTTAATCTATACATTCTTCAAAAAAAAGAGGAAAAATTATTTTATCCCAAGCCCCTTAAATACAAACTGTAACCACAAGACAACAGACAGAAGAGAAATTTAAAAGCAATTTCCAGCTTTATTCCTTGCAGGTATTTCATTACAATTCCTACTTAACTTTTCCTAGCAGCTCTTTCCTGTACTATAGTTTCATTTAATTACTCATAAAGATTCTAATATCTGTGTTTTAATTCTCTATTCTGGGGGCATAAACTAGATAAAATGCAGATTTATTGCCTTCGGATTGCAGCATCTCACACTTTGCACTTACATGGATCATTCTAACAAGTAACTATCTTAACCAAATGTTATGAAATCTAACACATATATTATAAGAAGGAGATATTTTGTGTTCTTCTTTCCTCGTTTGCGTTTTATATGGAAGGGTTTTAAGTAAAACTGCATTATTCAACATGCAGATTGCTGTTTAAATCTACTGAAACCACATTTACAGCTCACACAAGATGGTGCTACAGTGCTACTACATAACAGCATATGACACTGAAATCATTGAGATTTATGAGCGTGCACACTGGAATAAAAACAAATTATATTGTGGAAAAATCTTTAATTAATGGTATCTGAAAACACACAACACATTTCTACAAACACAGTGGTCAACATAGAAATATAGACATTGTGGCTGAAGATGAATTAGTGCAGCAGCCAGCATACATATTCAGTGATCTAGCATACATGGGTATGGCACATGCTGGGTAACAAACTGCTCTGACCACAATATTCTTTCATTTTTATTCATCTTTACACACCATAATTACCTGAACTTTTTGCCAAGGTCTACTGCTATGGCTTAAGGACTTAATGAGGTATAAACTAGAGTGAATTTACAGCCTCTTGGGTGTGCTGCACTACCAGCCAGAGAATGATGAGTGTGATAAACTATCGTTAATTTCAGTGCATTTACAGAAGAATGGAAGTATTCTCTAGGAGACTGCTATAAAGCAGAGACACTGGTTACTTTTCTAGGAATCAGGTGAAGAGTGCCAGAGCCTTTCTTTGACTTTTAGGTCAACCAGCGTAGACTAGCTACCTACACACTAGTAAACACTCACTGTTCAAAGAGGAAAGCCATATTCAAACTACCTACTTATTTCTATACTGGTGCAACTCCTAAACAATATCTATGAATGTTGATGAAAAGCTCAACACGAGCCTGCAGTGTGCGCATGCAGCCCAGACAAGCCAACTAAGAACTAAGTGCTGGGCTTCATCAAGAGCAGCATGGCCAGCAGGGCAAGGGAGGGGATTCTGCCCCTTTGCTCTCATCAGACCCCACCTGGAGTACTGTGTGCAGTTCTGGGGCCCCCAGCATGGGAAGGACATGGAAGTGTTGGAACGAGTCCAGAGGAGGGCCACAAAGATGATCAGAAGGCTGGCGCAGCTTTCCTATGAGGACAGGCTGAGAGAGTTGGGGCTCTGCAGCCTGGAGAAGAGAAGGTTTCCAGGAGACCTGATAGTAGCCTTCCAGTATCTGAAGGGGGCCTACAGGAAGGCTGGGGAGGAACTATTTACAAGGTCTTGTAATGATAAGACAAAGGGTTTAAACTGGTAGAGGGGAGATTTGAACTGGATGTTAGGAGGAAGTTCTTTCCAGTGAGGGTGGTGAGGCACTGGAACAGGTTGCCCAGGGAGGTTGTGGATGCTCCCTCCCTGGAGGTGTTCAAAGCCAGGTTGGATGAGGCCTTGAATGAGCTGTACTAGTGGGAGTGTCCCTGCCTATGGCAGGGAGTTGAAACTAGATGATGCTTGAAGTCCCTTCCAACCTTACCATTCTATGATTCTAACTACCCGGTAAAGTGCTAGGTGAGAGTAACACCAAGGAACCTTCTAACACTACAACCAGATATGACCAGGTGACCTGCTTGGTGGATGTGGGGAAAGTTGTGGATGTAGCATACCTGGACTTCAGCAAGGCCTTTGACACTGTCTGCCATAGCAAACTCCTGGCCAAACTGGCAGCCCATGGCTTGGACAGGGGCACTCTATACTGGGTTAAGAACTGGCTGGAGGGCCGGGCACAGAGAGTGGTGGTGAATGGAGCCACATCCAGTTGGCAGTCAGTCACTATTGCTGTGCCCCAGGGATCAGTGCTGGGCCCGATTCTGTTTAATATCTTCACTGATGATCTGGATTAGGGGATCAAGTCCACCATCAGTATATTTGCAGACAACACAAAGCTGAGAGAATGTTTCAATCTGTTAGAGGGCGAGAGGACTCTGCAGAGGTACCTGGACCGGCTGGATAAATGGGCACAATCCAATGCCATGAGTTTTAACAAGTCCAAGTGCTGGATTCTGCATTTTGGCCACAACAACCCCATGCAGCACTACAGGCTGGGGACAAAGTGGCTGGAGAGTAGCCAGGCAGAGAGGGACCTGGTGGCACTCGTCAACAGCCAACTGAACATGAGCCAGCAGTGTGCCCAGGTGGCCAAGAAGGCAAATGGCATCCTGGCCTGTATCAGGAATTGTGTTGTCAGCAGGAGCAGGGAAGTCTTTCTGCCCCTGTACTCAGCACTGGTTAGGCTGCACCTTGAGTACTATGTCCAGTTCTGGGCCCCTCAATTTAAGAAAGATGTTGAGGTGCTTGAATGTGTCCAGAGGATGGCAACAAGGCTGGTGAGGGGGCTGAAGCACAGCCCTGTGAGGAGCAGCTGAGGGAGCTGGGGTTGTTCAGCCTGGAGGAGAGGAATCTCAGGGGAGACCTCATTGCTCTCTACAACTACCTTCAGGAAGGCTGTAGCCAGGCGGGGGGCAGTCTCTTCTCCCAAGCACCCAGAGACAGAACAAGAGGACACAGTCTCAAACTGCACCAGGGCAGGTTTAGACTGAATATTAGGAAGAAGTTCTTCATGAAAAGAGTGAGTGGCCATTGAAATGGGCTGCCTGGGGAGGTGGTGGAGTCACCATCCCTGGTGGTGTTTAAAAGAAGGCTGGATGAGGCACTTAGTGCCATGGTTTAGTTTATTAGAAGAGTTAGGTGATAGTTTGGACTCAATGATCCTAGAGGTCTTTTCCACCGCCTTCACACTCTGTAACTTACTAGCAGATGTAACCACTAGTTTCACATTCTAATATGAAACTCTAAAGTATTAGCAAACCTATAGTTTGAGTCTAAGACTGTTTTTTAGAGAACAGCATGTTCTATCATGCTGATTTTAGCTTATGCTGTTACAAAAACTGAGTTGGAAGACATAATAGTACAGGCCAACTGTGAGTCCTAAGTTTAATTTTACTGGTATGGATGTATTTATCACACAGCCACTGAATACCTGATGCTGAAGAGCTTGCATTCCTCAGTAAACTGTAAAGTGCTGCTTTTAGCCATTGACACAGCAGTAAAAATTGAAATGAGTTTCATGTACTTGAGGTTAGTCGTGAGACTGCTACATGGTTGCTTTGCAAAATTCACTAATTGTCAGAATTAGAGACCCGGTATAATTTTGTGGGTCATGTGTACCTGCAAGTAAACTAACACAGTAACTATTGCTGCTTCTTTTGAGTTCACCTAAACCATATGAAAGTCCTTGCAAAAAAGAGTCCACTCCATGGCCCTGGTTTCTTTTGAAGTTGAAAGGCCATAGCATTGTTTCTACTGGGATGCAATATATATCACTTGAAAATGTGACAGCCTAGGTGGGTGTATGAAGATTCTCTCTATGTAAGTCAATTTCTGTGTGCAACCTTTAGGATGTGGCTATAGCCTTTGTTATGTAAAAGTCAATCTGAATGATTAACACATTCAGCATGGTAACTTCCACTTCATATTTTGTAAAGTAGAGAGAAGTGACTGGAACTGTCACATGAAACCTTAAAAGTAATTATGACCTCTTTAGGTATAGTTCACTGGATACTTTGTTCTGCTTTATGGATGTAGAGGTTTAATGCAATTGATAGTCCCATGCTTTGATGATATTTGCATTCCAAGGCTGTATCTTTCCTAAGTGGTTTCTAACGAGTACCATTTAGGTGATGTAAACTTTAGCTCAAAGCTCAGGCTCAGCCCCTGAAAGGTAAGGTTGAGCTCATGCTCACAGCTAGGTCATGCATAAATTAAGTTAGATTAACTTAATTTATAATTTCATGATAATTAGAAAAAGCACATGAAAAATTAGAATAATTAGATAATTACAAAAAGCTAAGATTCACTTATTGGGCAATGCCTATTCTCAGGCTTTCTCATTCAGTATGCCTTGTGATAAGTCTAAAGCAACAGCATCTTTGACAACTGGTCTGTTTCAAGAATTAAGATGTTAGTGAAATAAGGAAAGTCAAAGAAAAGATGAAAGGAAGTGCCATACACTACAAACAGAAGAAGAAAGAAGTGATGTCATGGCTTTTATTCCTCATGAGGAGATAAAACATGAGTCAGCGGCAGGTGGGGAAAAGGGAGAAAGCAGAAGCATAGTTGCATGTTACACATTGGGACTCTGAAGAAATTAAGTGTTTGGGTCCTGTATGGTAACAAAATATTGCATGTCCTAATGCCAACTTAAAAAAAAAAAAAAGAGAAAAAGAAAAAAGAGGGGTCCACACAACTCTCATTCAAAAGAAAAAATGAGTAGCCCATCTCTATCCTAAATACTAGAAATCACAAAAAGAATTTCAGTTCATGTATCATAGCAATGGACAGTTCAGTCCTTTTCCAGACTAAAGTGCTCCAATTTCCATTTCTCAGCCTTTAATCTAAGAAGGGTTTTATCTCAGCTTCTAGAGCAGAAGAGACATATGCCTACTTATGAGTTTCATTTCAGTTGTTTCTGGACAAATTGCAAGCCAAGTGTTTGTTCAATCTTACAAGTGAAATCACAAATATCCCATCCACATTAGACTACTAATTTCCTTAATGGCCTTTATAATTTTGTTTTTAAAATGTAGACTCACCTCAAAAAACCCTCAGTATACACAAAACAACCACCTCAGATGTCACTGAACAGATGTCTGAAAAGGCCTTCATACACACAGTAGATTGGACATTTTATATCTACAGGTACTAATCTGCTATAATCAGATAAAAGCACACACCTTTCTGTACAGATACCTGAAGTATGATATTGATCCAATTAATCTCCAATAATGTTCATCTAATCAAAGGTCAGGCAACATGATTTTCAGCAAATCACACTCAGAACTACTCATCTCTTGCCTTAGCTGTTGTTTTGCCACTAACTATGGCTTGTTTTGGGTAAGTAAATTAACCCACTTACCTTTTCCTACTATCTGAAAAAAAGTCTTCTGAAGATTCTTAACGCTCAAATCTGAAAACATTTCCTTCTTCGTAACTAAGAAAATGAGAATGGACCTTTTGGGGTAACTAAGCTTCACTGACATCGCCTTTAAACACCAATACAAATGCCTGTGTGACATCAGTTATGTAAGCCTGCTCCAAGAGGAAGGGCAGGCACCTCTTGCTTTGCTCTATTCTACAATCACTTACAGGCAAAGAAGTGTCCTACATCCAAGAGACCTGATGTCTGTCCTTCAGATAATTTTGAACAAGACATGTATCATCCCAGGAACTACACTCTTTAACATCTATTGATGCTAAATGCACACCTCAGTCCTGGAAAGGAGTGAAAACCCAACTGTTACGACCTCTTCCACTTGAACTAACTCAGCAAACCTCTCTTTTCTAAAGCTACGCTTACATATATTACTTCAACTAGTGTGTTACAAAGCTCTCTAGTTGATTTGTGCAATAACTTAATAACTGTGTTCTACATTAAGAGAGATATGATGACTGGTAAAAAAATAATCTGTATTTAATACTTGTTAGGGTAGACCAAAGCAAAGCTAGCCACAGATGTTCTGTACAAGGTACAGTACCCTCAGTTTTGCTCCAAAGCCTCAACAGGTAAATTCATTATCAACTGCAGGTATACACATTTTTATAACAGACTCACAGAGTCAAGAAAAAGGCTCAAGTATTTTTTACCTCTTCTACATGAGCTGGAAATGGGCCATCTCAATACAGTTTGCTGTGACTGTGATTCTGTAATTCGATGTCACCAGCTTATGTCACTACAGAAGTCTAGCAAACAAAACTGGTGGTTTAATTGGTGGTTGAAAGAGATCTGACTATATTTAAAGTTAAAGTTACTATGCAAATCAACCTCATTCAGTATGAAACATATTTCACTGGTTTTGAGTTTATGGCCTACTAGGGAACATGCTGGATCATCATCTTCATCTGCTGATGGAATGCTTTCTATCTTTGTTTCGGCATACTCAGCTTTTGCATTAAAGAAGTGCCTTTTTTGTCAAGCATCTGTGGATGTATTTGATATTTAGGATATAAAAAACCCAGCCTCCTGCTTGCAAGAGTCAATTTCATAACAGTACTTTTGCTGATTACTTTTGGGATTTTTCTGCCTTTTCAAAAAACATCTAAATTTTCTTTCAAACTGAGATAGTCAAATAAACTACATAAATGTCAAGGCTTTTATTACATTCAAGGCCATGTTAATGCAAATAATGCCTGTGCTGAAATGATACTGCAAAAGCTGAGATGCAATGCTAAGCATAAATTTCATATTCTGAAAAGTATAGTAATGAGAACTGAACATTGTTTTATATAGGTCAAACTGACCATTAAGGAACAATTTATGATGCTGACAAGCCTCTCCATGATTCCTCTACACGTCCGGAGTTAACACCTCAACCTGGATACACTTTCTGCATTTTGCTTCTCAAGTCCCAGTACTGTCAAATTCAAAGTCCTACTAATGTGTTACTGGCAGGTGAGCTAGTTGACTTGATGCAAGTCTTAGCTTTCACCCTAGCCTGGGAAACAAACTACTGCCTCAGAAAAACAAAGGGTAGTAAACCCAACTGAATTCTATAAAGTTTCTGCCAGTTATTTAGGGTAATGTTTTGCAAAATACTGATTGAAATTTTTTTTTTCAGACTTGCATGGAGAAAATCTTCTCTGCACTGAGTAAAAAAAAGGTTAAACATAGTAGAAGTGTTTTGTATGAGATACACAAAATAATATTATTGTACAGATTATTGAAGTGCTGTTGACAATCCTCATAACCAACGTTTTTAAGTGGGTGAAGAACAGGATGACCAGGACCAGAAAGCCTATTTTCAAGGGGAAATGAAAATGAGCTTCACAGAATAAAACTGAGATAAAAGAGGTTACTACTACAAGACAAAAGACTAAGACAAAAACGCATGAGACAAAACCGATTTAGATGAAAATCTGAAAAAAGTTGCAAATAATTGAAAAAAACAACCCCAAAACTAAACCAGAAACAGCTGTTAAAAATGCTGGTATCTCCTAACTATTTTAATAGAAAGTTTAGCACTTGATAACCTATTGTATTGGTTAGAGTTTAGCTTCTCAGGGGAAACCAATACAGTAATAATAGGTTGTCTTCCCCACCGCCCCCGTTCTTGGATAGGAGAGAGAAAAGAGAAGGCAGAAGGGGTAAAGCCACCCACAGAACAGTCTGGCCACGATTTGGAAGGTAAAAGAAAAACTTTAATGACAAATAAAAGGTATTTAAAATAGGGGAGTTACAAATAGGTATAGGGAAAGGATAACAAGGTACAAAATATATATATACAACTGGATTGGATGGCAGGGGTTCGAAGAGATGCCCACCCCGTCGTAGGGAATAGCCACGAGGTGGGAGAGGGAGAGAAACAGGAAGTTCTGCTGTTTATATAGGGGAGTCCTGACAGGAATTGGGAGTGGGCTAAACACTACACCTGGGGTCGAGCAGCTGTGGGGTCAAGTTCTGACCACTGCCCCCACCCAGGAGGGTTAACCCTTTACACCTGTTTATATTACATTTACACTAGCGATATATACAAAAGTCTTGTCAACTTGTTGGGTTAAGGAGCCCAGAGGCTGTTGGAACTTATGCTAGGATCTTTTCTTGCCACAATTACTTGTTCTCATTGCTGTATGTTACTCTATAATCAGTACAGTCATTTACTTTGCCTATATCATGGGCTCCATCAGCCTAGAACTTCAAAAAGTATTCAAGAGATGTTCCTTTCCTCTGTAAAATAGTGGCCCAAGCAATTGTACTTCCACTTACAGTATCCCATGACCCAACCCTATGTCTGAAGGGGGCCTACAGGAAGGCTGGGGAGGGATTATTTCAAAGGTCTTGCAACGACAGGACAAGAGGCAATGGGTTTCAACTGGTAGAGGGGAGATTTAGACTGGATGTTAGGAGGAAGTTCTTTCCAGTGAGGGTGGCGAGGCACTGGAACAGGTTGCCCAGGGAGGTTGTGGCTGCTCCCTCCCTGGAGGTGTTCAAGGCCAGATTGGATGAGGCCTTGAGTGACCTGTACTAGTGGGAGGTGTCCCTGCCTATGTCAGGGGTTTGGAACTAGATGATCCTTGAGGTCCCTTGCAACCTTACCATTCTATGATTCTATGATTTGTTCACATTGCAAACTGGTAGGAGAAAGGCAGATACTCCTACATCAGCACAGAACACTTTCAGTAAGAGTTAGAAACAGCACAAACCCACATGTGAGAGCCTAAACTAATCAGTGCAAACTCTGCAACTTGCAGCATCCACCCCTTCATGAGGATGAAGTGTCTTGGACTATCACCCAAACTGTATTGGCATCATGCTTCCCAAGCTTGCACAGCCAATCATTGTGGAATGCTCATTACGTCCGCTCGGCTAAAAAGGACATGGTTATGATAAATTGCATGAAATGAAACAGCAAATAGTTTGGCAACCGTCAGTTGCAATTATAGAACTGACAGCATTCTTCATACTTTTATGAATGAGATGCAATGCTGTCTACACTTTTAGTTGAAGTGAAATATTGGATGTGTAGACACTCCTTCAAAGAAAAAGCTTATAGTAACCACACTTCTGGGGGAAAAAATTAAACTAAAGGTGTTTGCTTGTTTGTTTGATATCTGGCATGCAGATGGGATTTAGGCACTAACTCCAAACAGCCCAATAAACACAAAGGCAGATTTTTTTCCCCCAATGATAACTCCAAATTTTCTCTGCTGCTCCATACCTAACTATACCGCTACTCTCAAATTCTTCCTCATACTTCTGTGGTAGCTGACAAATGGCAGAACTGGTGGAAGGAGTAGGGAAGATGCAGCCTGAACTTTATGGTAAGGACTAATACAGGAAACTGTACCAGAGCAAGTTTTTCCCTTCTACTTTTCCTTAGAGAAGAGTTTTCCATTTCCTTTTTTCTAATACTCTTCAGACATTTTTGTTGTTAAATATAGTAATAGATCTGATAAGAGCACAAAATACACATTCCTAATGGGAAAGGCAGGAGTGCAAGACTCACAGCATATGAACAAATTAATACTACCTCACTTCCTTTCCACATGAGCAGAGGTAATTTCCTGTTGAACTTAAAGAAACAAAAACCTAGGAAAAAAGTATGTTAAGGTTGCCTAATATGGCAATAGAATCGCTAATGAGAAAGATAAATCTAATGGAATATAACCGGAGAATCCTCAATGAAATCTTTGCCCAGATCTTCTCATGAACAGGTAAGAAGTTCCCTGAACCCATTTTTTTTAAGAAGCATTATTATACTATTTCTAGAATAGTTGTGCTACTAATTTAGTTTATATTAATGCTTGCCTTATTGACTTATTTTTGTAGGCTCCTATTTCTTGATAGTTTCCTATGTTTAGGAACTGACATTTTTTTCCCAGAAGCTGTGAATGACTTTCTTGGTTCCACCAGCAATATCCAGCTGGCTGATCTGTATGATCTAATGCTGAACAGCCAAAGTAGATGGAGGACCTCAGGTCCCTCCATAACAGAGATCACATAATTTTTCGGGAAACCATGGTATTTAATTTTACCGCTCATAAAAAAAAAATATATTTAAAGTGGTTGTTCCATCAGGGTAAAAATGAATGAATTCCTGAAGAAAGGAAATTATTACCAGAGTTTTACATTCCCACTTGGTTACTGCAAAACAATCTCCATTTCTTAGATCAGCATTAGCATTCATCTCGAGTCAATAAAGCACAGGGCATTTTGCTGCAGTCTGGGTAGAATTCCTGTATATCTATCACTTCCTTGAGGTACTTAAAACTCCTGCTTGCCTTCTATTAGTATTAAATGAAGCAGAGGCTCTTATATTCCCAAAGGCTTTTCCAGATACACAGATAGGAAAACAATTAAAATGTGCCTTTGTCCTACTACTCGGACAATACAGAAAGAAAATACTATATAATGCACTACACAGCTCTGAAACAGCTTTTAATACACATATTTCACAAATATGCTAAAAATTAAGCACTATGCTCTACAAAGGCTTCAGACAAATGATTTTAACCTATACCATTTAGCATTTGTATATTAACATGAAGAATTTTACATTTTGACTGTAGTGAATCAGAATCATTACCTTAATGGTGCTTTACACTTAAAATATAGGCACAGGTTGCACCAAGATTTTGGCATGACTTAGCTCTGACTTCCTAAATTTTATTGCAAGCCATTAAAAAATGCTAAGGAAAAAGTACAATTCCCCACATTAGTATAGCTGGTTCATATTTAGCATCACAGCTCTCTGATAATGCATGCGTACAGCAGAATGACCCCGATTTCGTCGTAGCTTGTCTGACCTCAATCTCTCTCTGCCTTGTATTTTGAGTTAGCTGATTATATGCAGTAAGATGTTTGTTTCAGTATGACCAGCAAAGTCCTGCATGCTTACATATTTTCCTCTCAGCTTGCAACAACACAAGCCATAAGCAGCTTGATTATCTGACTTATTACATTCACAATGGTAATAGTACGATCCTAGTAAAAAAGTGAATCAGGGATAAAAATAGTCTCAAAAATAATTTCCTGGGATTTCCTGGGTTTGGTTAGTATTAAGAAAGAGCTCATAATAGCAAGAAAATTAATACTGGAAGGGACCACCAGATGGATGTTTTATTCTTCCGGTAACTAAATATAAACATGCCACAAGGCACAAAAATAGACCAAGCTTAGCTAAAATTCTTAAAAACAAACAAACAAAAAGTGATTTAGTTACTTTCCAGGGGGTTAACTTCACATTTACTAATAATCAGCAGACAATGTCATGAAGTTTTATGGCAGACATATCGCACTTTGTAAAATTTTTCTAAGACTAACATCTGTCACACTGAGCTGTCTTATTGCTTTCACAGTTTATAATCTGCCAGAGTTCCTCCTCAAATTATAATATGGAAGGAAGAGATTACTGCTCAGCTTAATGAGGGTTCTTGCCTATGATGTGAAACAGTTCTATCTGATCCTAGGGCAAATCTCTGTCTCTCCTGGAAGCAATTCATGAACTGTGCTAGGGTTTTTTTTAGTTCCAAATACACAGTACACATTTACAGAACATAAAGGAATACACGCAGATCTTATTTTATCTGCATTTGTTGTTTTAGTTATTTTATCCAGTTTTCGGTTAATTACTGAAATCACTACTTTGTTATTCAACATAAGAAATGACTACTCCACCTGCCCATGAAAACACACAGAGAGAGAACAATTTAATTAACCAGTTGACTTCCTTATCTGCAAGCAATGACTAACAGCACAGAAATATCACAGGAAAATATGGGAAATTCAACTGAAAGAACAACTTCCTTTATCAGTGCCCTGTCAGGTAGAGCAGATTATTCATCTCCAAGTTCTCATATTCCCATTAATGAATACACTTTTCAAAGTGTACAGTCCATGAAAATGACCCAGGGGCAACATTTCTGAAATATCAGTGAGTGTCAGTGATAGAAATAAATCATGTTTCCATGGACGATTCCATTGCCAGTTCAAAAGCAAAATGCATTTTTCGCCCTCACTGTGAACCATGAAGCCTTCATCTATCCTTAAAACCAATAGGTTTTAGATTCTTTTTCCCTTCTATGTCTATGCAGATAGAGTATGATCAGTATTATCCTACAGGGTAGTGGCTCTAAAGATAACTTTAAGCCTGAATTGAACTACAGAAGGGGCATGCAAGTAAAATAAGAAACATGAGGTGAAGTCGCTAAAAATTATGCCGTGACCCTGCAAGAGCTGTAAAAATACCTATTTGTTTAAAAAACCCTTTTATCTTGGAAGCAGCCTATGGTATCTCAGACCATGTAATTCCATTGGCTTAGTTAACACTTGCATTTTTAACTGGTTAGATCCTCCCCCCCCATACTGTACTGGCAACAATTTATATACAGACTCTTAAGTTTCCCTGAAAAAATACATTTCAGGACACATGAAAACCTGTTTTGGAATTTTCACAGGAAACAGATTTTCACAGATCTACTAAACCATCTGGCATTCATAGATTACTGAAACATCGAGATCATCTCTGATATTACAGAGAACAGGGCCAGACTCAATTCTTGAAGAACCCAAAGCATGAAAAGCTGCATTCCTGAGAGGGATTTAGTAATCACAAACCAAATTTACAACAACCTCACAGTAGCACCTAATCAAAAAGAGTTAATACTGTCTCAGTTGTTTTAATATAGAGAAGTAATATATAAGAATGTTGAAATTAAAAAAAAAAAAAAAAAAAAAGATGATTGCCATTTAGTCCCAATTGATTATGGCTATTAGGATCCCAAATCTCATTTATCTCAGTGGGCTCACATCTCAAACTTCACTATTTGTAGTATTATTTAAAACTGAAAGGAAGACAAAATGATTTGTGACAAAGAGGTCACCAAACTGTTTAATGATCAAAAGAAAGATCAAGGAAGATAAAAATGTGCTTGATTACTGCACAGGTGTCTCAAAGGGAAGAAAAAGGGGAACAAAAAATCCATCTGGGTTGTGTAAAAGCTGCAGACAAATTAATATGGGAAGGTGTGCATTTTTAATAAGAAGGTTGAGAAATCACTCAAATCCTCAGTGAAGGAAGGAAAGTTTGTTTCAGCTCATGTGTCTCTGTGTCTTCATCAGTAGACCCGATATACTACTTTCGGGCTTCAAATATATGCCTAACAGTGCAATGACAATTTGTTAATGTTGTCATCTCACTTTCAAAGTGAAAACTTTCTGCTGAAAAGAAATAGTTATTATTCAATTTTAATTTTTTAAGTGTTACTGTAATCAAGTTTGGGTGTGATGCTTTCATGGACAACAGCCTTAACAGTGCAACGTCTCCAAGATAAAATTAAGTTTTAAAATATTTACTTGAAGTACTTGTAAAACATTAAGAAAGCCTTTCTGAGAGAAACATTAAAAAAAATCTCCTTAAAACATTTAGGCTTTGCAGGCGCAAGTTAACAAATCATGTGACTGCTTAAGAGTTGCAAGCAGCATGATTACTGCTTCAAACTATGACAAAAATACCTACATCGTTATAAAATACCTCTGCTTTTGTGCTTACAGTGAGCATTTTGGCTTATAGTATTGTACCCATAGAACTCTTGTTCATAAACATTGCTTAAAAGGGAATGTACTGCTGAGCAGAGGCAGAATGAAACACTAAGCAAAAATGTATTTTTGAGGCCAGAGAACCCAAGTCCATGTGATTTTTAATAATCGTGAGTGCATAGTGATATAACAGTGTTCGGAAGGAAACAGTTTTTGCATCCCTGTCTCAAGTCTGTTTCTTGATTGTTTCAGAATCTTGGCAATTTTACATGATTCTTTTCCAAGTGTGAGCCAGTGCTTTGCTGGTTAGCTGAGCTAATGAAAGTGAAAAAATACCTGAGCTCTGTTTATGAATGAATTATCTTTTAACAATTCATTTCTCAACGATGTTAATTTAAACCAGCTCCTGTTTTACCATCAGACTAGCAGTTCAGTTGGGAAATCACATCACTGCAACGTTTCAGAATTGCACAACATTCAGCAAAATGTTACAGGAGGACAAACAGGTAAGTCGAATAACCACTTTTTTACATTTTCGGTTGTTTGCTGCTCCATGGCAGAAACCCAAGTGGAAATAACTAGAAATAACAACTACTATCCGGGATCAGATATTCTAGTGTGATAAACTATAAACCTAATGTATCTAAAAGAAAAATGTCTTAATATAAGAAACTTCTCCTGAGTTTATAATGCCCAAGTAAGTACAGTAAAGAACCATAGGTCATTTATATTACAGATGTGGTAGAGAACTCTGCAGAAACCTTCTATAAAGCAAAGCTACATTGTGGTAATAAAGCTTGAAGGACTAGTCAGTCCTTTTATTAGATAGTACAGCATAAAGAGGACAAGTAACTAAATGAAGTTGCAGTTCCTAATTCTGGTAAGGCATGAACTCTCACAAGCAAATCCAATTTCTGTATCTGAACAGGTCTCCATAAAATTCTCTACCATCAAAACTTCTCATTTCACTGAATCACAATAACTGTATTAGCTATTATTTCTTTTTCAGAACTGCAGAAGGTCTCCGCAAATTAATTTTTTTAAATAAAACCTGTGGATTTTCAAGTTTCTAGAAACCTTTTAAAGTATTACTGAGCCTCATTTTACAACTAAATGCTTTATCGTAAGTATTATTCAGTTACATGAAAACAACCTACTTGCGTCTCAGTATCACATTATCAGTTGAGAAAAACATGTTTTTCATTTAACATTCTTCTTGCATTTGAAATAGGTTATATTACATTACCTATCTAGATAATTCAGGCCCACATAAAATAATTAAAATGTTTCATCTACAAAACTCTTCTTCCATCTAAGGAGAATTAATGTTTCAATCTTTCTACTACTTCTCTAACTGTTGCAAAACCAAAGCCTTGTAACACAATGCCAACTTCTCTTCTCCCTGCCTAAAAGTGAGTCCTCACTACTAGCAACCCAGATGAGCTCGTTGTTCAACATCAAAATCCCTGTTCCAGCCATCATACCTACAACACAGCTTCCTAAAGATTAGTTTAATGCACTCTTCTGTTAGTTGTCTAATTGTTTTTTAAGGTAGAAAGACACTGCACATGCAGCCCAGACAGCCAACCGAGTCCTAGGCTGCATCAAGAGAAGCGTGGCCAGCAGAGCAAGGGAGGTGATTCTGCCCCTTTACTCTGCTCTCGTCAGACCCCACCTGGAGTACTGTGTGCAGTTCTGGAACCCTCAGCACAGGAAGGACATGGAAGTGTTGGAGCGGGTCCAGAGGAGGGCCACAAAGATGATCAGAGGGCTGGAGCAGCTCTCCTATGAGGACAGGCTGAGGGAGTTGGGGCTCTTCAGCCTGGAGAAGAGAAGGCTTCGAGGGGACCTGATAGTAGCCTTCCAGTATCTGAAGGGGGCCTACAGGAAGGCTGGGGAAGGATTATTTACAAGGTTCTGCAATGACAGGACAAGGGGCAATGGGCTTAAACTGGCAGAGGGGAGATTTAGACTAGATGTTAGGAGGAAGTTCTTTACAGTAAGGGTGGTGAGGCACTGGAACAGGTTGCCCAGGGAGGTTGTGGATGCTCCCTCCCTGGATGTGTTCAAGGCCAGATTGGATGAGGCCTTGAGTAACCTCTACTAGTGGGAGGTGTCCCTGCCTATGGCAGGGGGTTGGAACTAGATGATCCTTGAGGTCCCTTCCAACCTTACCATTCTATGATTCTATGATTCTATAAAAATGTTGAATGTTTTTTTCAGATGGCTGTAGAACATCCGTTGTACCAACTAATCCTGCAATAAAGACTGGCTAGTACAAGCTATAGCTCTCAGGCAGCTCTGTTGAAATCATCTAAACTATGAACAGGCAGGAAGAGATTATTTACAGGATGTATGGCCTTAAGGCTCCTTCTATTCCATCACCCAGCATTAACACATCTTTGTTACTGATGTGACCCATGAACATCAACATAGGCTGCAGTATTGACACACTCAGGGGAACTGACTTCAACCTTAATTTCCCCCTCTGATAAGAACAATTCTTTAGCCTTCAGAAACACATAGTAAGTAGTTCTGTGGATTCAGAGATCATTTGAACTGTTACCTATGGAAATAAAATCTGAAACAGAAAGTAAAGTATATCATGCAAGCTTGCAAGGTACACAAAAAACTATCACGAGGCAACATTTCTTGCAAGAAGTGTCATTTACACAATATTCTACTGCCTCTTGCACTCCAAAGATAGGCTTGTGCAGAAATCATCAGGAATTCTCAGTTGTAGACTGGTTGAGACTATATTTTGATTTCAAATAATCATGAAAATCATCAGTAGATGGTTCTAGAAGATTTTTACCTTGTCACTTGCACCAGAAAGGAAGAACACTGCCTTTAATATAGGAGCCCTAGTTTTAAGGGCCAGAGGCTGACTTCTATCAAGCATATATTACTAGATTCATCACTCTTTTCCTGTTTGTAAAAGTCCAACAGCAAAATAGCAAATTTCAAGTCTCTGATCTGCAGAAGCCACATCAACAGCTCAGCTAAAGATCCTTGTCCCCTCAACAGGTATGCATATCAACAGTATGGATGAAGAGAAGCTACAAAGGTGAATATAAAGACACACATGATTTATCTGAATTTTTAATTAAAATTACCTGAACCAAGAAATGAAAAACACACTTGTGATTTTGCCCTTCAAGGCAAGTGAAAGGAGAGTTTAATTCCTGTGATACATCAAAGTACTGACTCTGCCTAAAAATCTTTTCACTGTGATTTATTATCAAGCTTGATTTTAGCTCCATTTTCAAAAGTAAAGAATTATGTTTTGTTTCATTTTATTTACAAGTCGTGCATGTGATATGTGAAAGTGTGTGCACATATCTACACATATATATATGCAATACAAAATGTCCTAGTCTTGATTCCAGCATGGACAATATGATCCTGTCCAATGGGCAATGTATTTCATGAGAGAAATAACTTACTTCACTAACTTCAAAACATCTACTAGTTTTTTACTTCTTTCAAGATGAGACTCCTGGTGAGAGACCATACTACAGCAGCCAAACAAACATAACTGTAATGATATGTATTACATACATTATATATATAGAGTGGTGATCAACAGCACAATGTCCACCTGAAGACCAGTGACAAGTGGGGTCCCTCAGGGGTCAGTGCTGGGACAAGTGTTGTTTAACATCTTTGTCAGTGACATGGACAGAGGAATGGAGTGCACCCTCAGCAAGTTTGCAGATGACACCAAGCTGTGTGGCACAGTCGACTTGCTAGAGGGCAGGGATGCCATCCAGAGGGACCTGGACAGGCTGGAGAGTTGGGCCCAGGCCAACCTGATGAAATTCAATAAGGCCAAGTGTAAGGTCCTGCACCTGGGTAGGCACAATCCCAAGCACAAATCCAGGCTGGGTGGTGAATGGCTGGAGAGCAGCCCTGAGGAAAAGGACCTTGGAGTCTGGGTTGATGAAAAGCTCAACATGAGCCTGTAGTGTGCACATGCAGCCCAGACAGCAACCGAGTCCTAGGCTGCATCAAGAGAAGCGTGGCCAGCAGGGCAAGGGAGGGGATTCTGCCCCTTTACTCTGCTCTCGTCAGACCCCACCTGGAGTACTGTGTGCAGTTCTGGAACCCTCAGCACAGGAAGGACATGGAAGTGTTGGAGCGGGTCCAGAGGAGGGCCACAAAGATGATCAGAGGGCTGGAGCAGCTCTCCTATGAGGACAGGCTGAGGGAGTTGGGGCTCTTCAGCCTGGAGAAGAGAAGGCTTCAAGGGGACCTGGTAGTAGCCTTCCAGTATCTGAAGGGGGCCTACAGGAAGGCTGGGGAGGGTTTATTTACAAGGTCTTGCAATGACAGGACAAGGGGCAATGGGTTTAAACTGGCAGAGGGGAGATTTAGACTGGATGTCAGGAGGAAGTTCTTTTCAGTGAGGGTGGTGAGACACTAGAACAGGTTGCCCAGGGAGGTTGTGGCTGCTCCCTGCCTGGATGTGTTCAAGGCCAGATTGGATGAGGCCTTGAGTAACCTGTACTAGTGGGAGGTGTCCCTGCCTATGGCAGGGGGGTGGAACTAGATGATCCTTGAGGTCCCTTCCAACCTTACCATTCTATGATTCTATGATTTTATTTTTTTTTCTAAAGTTTCCAGATTTGGGCCTCACAGTGCAAAAGTTACATTGAAAACAGTACAGAGTAAGATTCTCCCATTAGAATTGAAACTGCTCTAAACTTTAGAGAATCAGGATAGAACGCCAACCAAGTAGTATCTTAGTAGTATAGTGCAGAGTTATCTTGACTCAGTACAAAACCCTGAAGGAGTATAACTACAAGAGAGATCTGTGTTTATGCCAGCATAATGAGATATGACCTGTGGAAACACTTTTTAATTAAAAGAGGAGTTACAGTACCTTGCATAAGGACTTGGACACATGCTTGTTATATCAGCTTTCTTTATCACTTCACTTCTGTGGTAATGTGAAACAGCTTAACTACTTTCAGTGCATTTCCAAGCTCACTGAATAAGGCAAAATAACTTTTGCTGTTCAGAAGAGAACACTTGCTGGAAGGTAAAGCCAGGGAATAAGACTCACATTTACAAAACACTTTCAGAAGGTATACAAGGCCTGAATCTCATTTTAACACACAGACAATAAAGCAAGCTATGCATGTCCAGATATTGTTACATGTCTTCCAAAGCACTCCTAAGATTCCTGCATTAATAAAATGTGGAAACTCAGTACTTACCCCCAGAAGCATAATCATTTGGAAGTTCAGGATACAGTTTGTTTGTATTGTTTTTGGCTGAAAGGGAAAATAAAGTAGTAAGCTGTTGTTGTGGAAGGCCAATAGGTCTAAAACATGTCCTAGCTTGCCCCACCCTTCTGCTGATGGGGGAAGCAAGGGTGGGAGGAAAACAAAGGCTTGGTGCCATTATAACAGGTACCCACAGGTGTTTATGTACTTGTTAGCATCTTGCCCAAGTAAGGGTAAGCAAACCCTGTTTGCACCTAATATGGTCAGTTTTGGCAAAGTGCTATTTTGATTGGTGAATCTCTGTGGCCAAAGGAGCCATTACACTCAGGTAAATAATATAAATGGAGCTAAGATGCAAGCAGTGTGCTTTGCTCTGACAATATGCTCTGCCAGCTACATAATAACAAGCCCTGATGTTTGGGCTTGAATTACCTGGAAACCTGCTCTGCCTCAAGTTTCCCAGGAGAAAGCATTAAGTGCCTCACAACATGGTGAGAAGTGCTGCTGACATCATGCCCTCTGCACATCTGCAAGACATCCTGCCTGCACCTCTGCAAACCTCTGTGTCAAGTCTGGAGTCAAAGAGGAACCAGGATCAGGTCAGAAATCATCCATCTCTTTCCCAACACCTTGTTAGAGCCTAGAAGCCTAGCGCCTAGAAGATCTAGCAGCCTCAATGGCTATTAAGACACCAACAGAACCCCCTTCAAGTGTTTGGATACTGTCTGGAAACTGTAATTCAGTCCCGGGAATCCCAAGATAGTATTTTGTGAGTAAATATTCAAAAGCCTCCCTGTAACTAAATACAAGTGCCTTCTGCCTTAAGCAGAAGCTTTTTGAGTCCCTGTAGTGTACAAGCAGTATATTGACTGCGAGATTCTCTTTCCAATTTCAAAGAGTTGAATTAATGTTTGTTATATTGTTGCTAGCTATTTCTTAAGTGTTCCAGAGTCCCTGTTTTTCCCTTTGTGTAATATTTTTCACAACTGTGCAAAGAACCTATTATTAAAAATTATGGTATGTGGTGAGATTCCTGAATATCAAAATTAATAAACTATATTAATTGTGGAATAAATCTTGCCCATACTGTTACGCCTGTATGATATACCAATATATATATTGGTATATTTCATATACTGCATTTTGAATATATTTTTAATAAATTGTGGTTATCAAAGGAGTAGCACAGAAGCAACAAGGACTTTACATTACATCCTTGTCCAAAGAAATAAATCAAGTTAACAACACAAGTTGCACAGTAAAGCCTCACTTTCAATGACAGCACTTTGGCAGACTTACAAAGCAAAAACTCTGTTCTACTGTAAGACCTCCATATATTGAATGATAACAGCAACCTAAATCAGAAACAAAGTTTTCTAGAAATCAAAAGTTTCTAGAAGTAGGACCAGCAGTTTCTAGCAGGGCTGTTGTTTCTACCAAGAAGTTTCATTGTACCAAGTGAAAGCTTCCTCTGAACTTTCACATGCTTCTGTAACTATACAAACACTATTTCTAAAGCAAATATGTGAGAAAGAAAAGACTCTTTATTGCTCATGGCAACATCCCAACATGTTTTCAGTGTTTGTCCAAGAGAGGTAACAAAAAACTGTTACAGAGGCAGCTATTACTACAGAAATTGTGTAAATCCATTAACATTGTAATTTTATACAAAGAATTTATAATAATTATCAAAACACTTCTAACCTGGTGGTGTGGGTCTCACAGTGGGTTTAGGTGGCTCTGGTCTTGATGACGGTCTAGCTGGTGGGTCATTTACCTAAAATGTACACATTTTTATTAAAATTTGCACTGCACCTGGAAGTAGATTGTCATTTTGAGCCTGGAAATATGTCAAGTTATACTGAAAAAACAATAAATCACCCTTTCTCCACTGCACTTCTACATACCCCAGAAGCACACCAAAGAACTAGTGATATACACGACTACAAAGTAATTCACCAGGCGATTAACAAAGATAAAAGCAAATTTTTATCTATCAATAACGTCACCTTCTACAAGAAAACATCTTGCACAGTCTTAGAATTATATTGTAAATGTGACTGTTTAAATGAAAGATGGAAAAAGTAGGAAAATTAAGAGTATACACATCAAACCTGGTATGTTCATTATTTGCAGATAGCCTTGATTAACAACAGTTCAACAAAATTTTCAATCATCTCAGATTTGATTATGAACTAATAGAAAAACAAGGATATAATTTGCTATTCTAGGGGATGCAAAGCAAAATCAGCACCATTCTTGTCCACAAGAGGCTACCAGGGCAATACCTGAATGAATGTCCATTACTCATATCCAGTATCTACAATGTGTTACACCTTTAAGGATCCAATAGAGATGTTAAGAATGCCACAACGAACATCAACATCACCTTCAACTAGGCACAGAAAAAGCTTATGTAAAAAAAAAGAGGTACACAAACCCTTCTCTGATCCCTTACAGCTTTTCCTGGATTATTTTTTTGCTCTTCATTTTCATATACTTCAGTGAAGGATGCTAGAGTTTCATACAGATCTTCTGCTTGAGCAGGAAAAGGCACATCACCAAGCAAGATAGCACTAGCACGAATATCTTGCCCATAAAACCTGACATGAAAGACAAGATGCCAAGTATTTGATCATTACATTTCATTGTCTACATAAATTCATTTTGTGCAAATGTTCTACCCCTCATCCCTAGCCCTGCAACTCTCCCACTGATCATCTAGAGAGAAATATCAGAACTAGTTCAACACTACAAACCTGGAATGACAAGTAACTGTAGCAAATTTGGATATCTAAATCTACCATCTTATTTCAAAATGTCCTTCATCAGTAGTATTTTGTTCCTGGTTACATGCTATGCATCAGTTAGATCCTTTAAAAGCCAAGAACACAGCAAACTGAATACAGGCCACTTTTGCAAAATGTTGTAACAAATTCCTTAATGATGCCAGAAAAATCCTGAATGGAAACACTGGAACCTCACTTTTTTGAGTAGCTGGTGGTGAAGACTGTGAAGCTGGCTGAATACCCACAGCCCATGGAGGTTAATGGTGGAGCAGATAAACGGCTGCAGCCCATGGAGGACTCAAACAGTGGAACAGCTGATGCCCAAAGGAGGCTGCGACCCTGTGGGAACCTGACACTGGAGCAGCTTCTTGGCAGGACCTATGGACCCACGGAAGGAATTCCACAAAGCAGCATGTTTTACGCCACAGCCTCACACAGGAACCATGTTAGATCAGTCCCTTCCTGAAGGACTTGGATGAGGCCTTGAGTAACCTGTACTAGTGGGAGATGTCCCTGCCTATGGCAGGGGGTTGGAACTAGATGATCCTTGAGGTCCCTTCCAACCTCACCATTCTATGGTTCTATGATTCTATGACTGGACTTCACTGGGAAGGACCCACACTGGGGCAGTTCATGAAGAACTGCAGCCTATGGAAAGGACACATGTTGGAGAAGTTAATGAAGGACTGTCTCCCATGGGAGGGATTGCATGCTGGAGCAGGGCAAGACTGTGAGGAGGAAGCAGTAGTAGAGACAAAGTGTTATGAACTGACCACAACCCCCTTCTCGCCATCTTCCCACATCACTCAAGTGGAGGAAATACAGACGTTGGGAGAGAAGTTGAGCCCAGGAAGATGCAGGGGTGAGAGAAAATGTTTTATTTTAGATTGGTTCCTATTTCTCATTATCTTACTCTCTTACTGATTTGCAATAAATTAAATTTCCCCATCTAGAGTGGTTTATTTGCCTGAGACTCTAATTGGCAAGTGCTCTCCCAGCCTTTATTTCAACCCACAGGCTTGTTGTCACCTTTTTTCTCCTCTCATCCTGCTAAAGAGGTGGAGTGACAGAGGAGCTTCATTGACACCTGGTGGCTAGCCAAGGTTATCTTGCCACAAGTATTTCATCTCTAAATGTTCAGCAGCACCTCAAGATCATTGAAAAGTATCTAAACTGAAGGAGTCCTTGCTCCTCAAGGAACTCTATAATCAGCTCTCAGAAAACACTTTTTTTCCTAAATGAATGTGTTCTTGTTCATTATGTCTCTTTGCTTTCACTGTATCTTCTAGATTCAATGTGAACTTACTTGCGATTTGTTTCTTTCCTTTCAATTAAACAGGTTCCTTCCAGAGATACACCTGCAAACAGTCCTCGAGATTTGCAGTATGTATAGACAGCAGCAGAACTTCTCAGGGCAACATCTCCTTCCAGGTTTCTGGAAGAAAAAGCTTTGTCTGACAACCTTCAAACATTTTAGCAATATGCACAGCAATCGTATTTTTATTTTAATCCCACCAAAAATTAGCACTCTGTTGTTACAACCCTCACTAAATAAATTCAAGTGGTAGACTTGAAATTAATTTTTAGTTCCCTTTCAGACAAGATTCAGCACAAAATAATCAAGTTGTTTGACAAGGTTAATGGTTAATCAAGTCCAATCTCCTGCTCAAAAGGGACACATCAGATTCAGATCAGGTTGCTGTGCGCTTTCTCTAGTCAGATTTTAAAGACTTCCAAGGATACAGATTACACGAAACTCTAAGAAACCTATGTTGGTGCTCAGTTACACTCATGTTGATTTTTTTTTTTTCCTCATATCCGAACAGAACCTTCCTTGCTCCAATTTACACTATCAACTCTCAGTGTCTTGCCACACACCTGTGAAGAATTGGAGTTTTGACTTTTTTTGTGATGCCCTGTTAGGGATGCAGTCTCTTAGAAGACCTCAAGGTCTGCTCTCCTACAGATTAAATAAACCAAACTTCCTAGGGCTCATCATTCACATTGATCCATGTCCCTATTCATCTTGGAAGCTGTTCACTGCAAACACTCAAGTTTATAAACATCTTTCTTGTACTGCAGGGCTGAAAATGGACACAGTATTTCAGGCACAGTCTATGAAGTGCCAAGTAAAAGGGAACAGTCATTTCCCTTACATCATGGGTTAGGCTGAATCTTCTGATGATATTCAATTCCCATGTTGCTGTTGTGCCAGTTTCAAAATGAAAGTGCTGGCTGGAGCAAAGCATTACATGGCTTGAAGTTCAGACTGTAACATCAGAGGCTTCCTGTTCGGGTTGCTGCTTTTCAGTTCCAGGATTTTGAGGTGCTGTCTCTCTTCTGCTGGGATGGCAGCTGGAGGGGGAGTGATGTAGTGGTTTAAGTCACTTGCTTCTGCTTGCTGCTGTTTCCTGATGTGCTTTTTCTGCAAACAGGCTAAAGTAACTGTGCATTTTATTATTATCTCATTTACTCAGGAAAAGCTTACCTCAACCCAGAATTTTTGTGTGTATTACTTTCCTTAACTTTTGTGTTATAGAGAAAAGACTGTGGTAAACTAACACACCTTATCTACTGGTTACAGCTCTGTTGATGCAGCTCCCTACACTGTTAATTGTCAGGGTGCCTTGCTGGTTCAACTTACTGTCCATCAGGAACGCAGGCACCTTCTCAGCAGGGCAGCTACCCAGCCTGGCAGTCTCTGCCTACATAACTGCAAACAATTCATTCAACCAAGGGTGTGGAACTTACCAATTTTCCTTTTTTAATTTAATGAGGTTTGCTGTTGGATCTTTCATCTACGCACTCTAGGTCCATTGCTCTAAATAGCATAGTAACCCTAAGTTGAAATAAATTGGCTGCACCCTCTGTGTTGGTGTCATCCACAAAACTGAAGAGGATGATCCTCTACGTCACTGATAAAAGTATCAAGCAGGAAAGGTCCCAGAAGAACTTATAGAATCATAGAATCATAGAATGGTAAGGTTGGAAGGGACCTCAAGGATCATCTAGTTCCAACCCCCTGCCATAGGCAGGGACACCTCCCACTAGTACAGGTTACTCAAGGCCTCATCCAATCTGGCCTTGAACACATCCAGGGAGGGAGCAGCCACAACCTCCCTGGGCA
>VWZE01007871.1:144074-196099 GCA_013396675.1 Eubucco bourcierii
GAGGGGAATAAAAAAAGATTTTTTTCCTGGATTGTGCAAATTGTATGTAGTAAAGAACTTTAACTACTAAAGTTGATTCCTATTACCATCAGTGCTGTAAAATTGCAACTCTCTTTGATTTAGCAAATTTCAGTAGAAGTCTCCTACAACTTTTTTTCCCCAAACTAGGAAGCATTTTACAACAGGCAAAAACTCAAATGCATGCATGATTCTACAAAGATCACTCCAGCTTAAATGGAGTATCAGTAAAGACACCAAACAGTTAAGAAAGATGAGTAAACACATCTTAATTGAAAAAAAAATCAGTAAAATCACCAAACACTACAGCAGTACCAGCCTGTTGAACAGAGCAGATTACACTTTTGTACCTTACTGTGATGGACTACCTTTTCAAACAGATTATCTTGACTAGCCAAAAACTAGTGCCTGATCTTTTTCATCTGACAGATTTGACTGAAAGCCAGGTTCAGAACAAACTTTCAACTTACCCGAAGTTCCAAATTGTGACAGCAGGAAATGCAAGAGGAAATACCAGATTATTTGCACAAGGCTGGCCCAGTAGTATTACACACTGGTAGTATTACACACAGAGTAAGAGTGGCCTTTGTTATTAGCCCTCTGGTAACCTCTACCCCATCCCAAACAAAAGATGGCTGACATGAGTAGTTTCTCAATCATCCAGGGATGGAAAGAATGTCATTCAGGAAGCTGCTACCTCCTCTTACCCATTAAAGGGATGAATCCACACAAAATGAATTAGTAGTGAGAAAACCTTCAAGGAAAGCATTTAGATGAACGTTAAAATTGGCCTTTAATTTGAGGTACTAAGCTGTTTACTATAATGTCCTTGTTTGAGTCAGAGAAGAACTAATCCTGTTCAGTGATGTCACTTTTCATCTCAGACTCTAAGTGCAATTAACAGCATATTTTTGGAGAGCATCTGCTTCCAGAAGTGCTAATGCTTGATGTTTATAGTTACTAACAAGGACTGGGGTGTGGAATGGCTTATACTTCCACACTGGGGCTGCAGAAAGCAAGAAGTCACACCTGAGGCAGCAGTAGACAGGACAGGTGACCTTAAAGTGACCAAGAAGGGATTCCATTCCATTCCATACATGTCCTATTTGGTATAAAGCTGAGAGCTTACTAGACTCAAGTCTTCCCTGAGGAGGACTCTGTCCATGCTGCCTTCCATACTGACATGAGTTCCTGAATCCAGTTCCTGTCTGCTTCTGATCCCAATCTGGGACTTCCTCAGTGCCTGCTCACAGCATCAGTGGTGACAGCAAAATAATTGCCATCAGGGGGATTTGGTGTGACATTTGTTTTGCATACATTTGTATATACTTAATTTAATTGCTATTATTTTCATTAAAGTAGTTTTCTAGTTTTCTCTCCAACCCGCAAGTCTCTCTCCCTTACTCCCTTTCTCTTTCCCTTTGTGAAAGGAGAAGGGTTAACACTCATCTAGAGGCTGGTTTGACACAACTTTTGAAGTCTGTGATTTCCTCCTTGTTGTTTAAAACCACCTATAGGTACCTCTACAACTGTACCACACAATCTCTCCTCTACAAACAAAATTCAACCAGTTTCTACAAGGCTAATGTTTATGTATAAACTAAAAAAATGCTGAAATTGGATTCTGGGTTCCTAAGCCACTTAGGTATTTCCAAATATCATCTCTTTGCTAGAAGAAGTAAGAAAGATTGGCTTAGAAGTGAGAAATTGGAGAAGTAGCTGTAATGCCCCTTCTTTTCAGCTAAAGCTCTCCAAGCAATTAGACTGGTATGATCAACACCCTCCCCCCAACCCCATTTAATTTGTCTCACATAAATCAGTTTTGTAATAGCTTTTTTACAGTGTCATGGATTGAACTGAATCTGCTGCTGTCACTCATATCATGCTGCTGTCACGCCAGCTTCAAAAAACGAAAGTGGTATCTGGAGCAAAGTATTATGGGGCTTGAAATTCAGACTGCAACATGGGAGGGTTCCTGTTCCAGTTGCTGCTTCTGGGTTCTTGGATGATGGTTCTTTCCCACTAGGATGGTGGCAGGACAAGGAGGGATGGGGGGGGAGTAGTCCTCTGGCTTAGGCTTTTGGTTTATTTGCATCTGCTTGGTGTTGCTTTGTGCTGTGCTTTTTCTGCAAACAGGCTAAGGTAATTATGTATTTTTTACCATGTTTTTCTGATTTTGCTCTGTAAAGTCTATTCTTATCTCACTTTTTTTTTCTTTTTTTTTTTTTTGGTCTTAATCCTCAGTTTTCTTGTGCTACTTTTCACTTTTGTGTTGGAGGATCAGGCAGGTTAGCCCTTCTGCTAAACCATTAGAGAGAATAAAACAGATCCTATTATCTTACTAGATTTTAGATCCATTTCAATTTCTTGGAAAAAAAAAAGTTACCAACAAGTATTCCAATACAAAATTTTACCTCTATTCCAATTTCAAATCCACCACCAAGGCCAGCAATTCCTATCGCAGAAGGAGCAGACCAGGCTGTCAGGTAAAACGAGAGAAATGTGAAGAATTTTTACTACGTTACAAGAAATACTCGTTTTATTATTACAGTAAAAACGCAGTTATTATTATTGTTATTACTATTATTACAGCTAAAACTATGTTCAAAAGCACTATGATGGAATCACATAACCACTCTGATTCATCCCAATGGAAAGAATGCAAGCAACACAAGCCCTTGTGACCTAAATTAACCTTTGTTGCAAATTATCATACGATTGTCCATAATTTAACATTATTAATTCTTCTAATAAATTTTCAATTATACACTTTTGTGTTTCATCTTTCTCTCAAAGATACTGAAAGCATTTACATCTGAAAAAGTAGGTACAAAATTCTGAAAACAGCTTTCAAACCAAACATTGTCACCTGCTGGCTTGACTCCTCCCACATCTCATAAAATCACAGCACTGTTTCAGTTAGAAAAGACTTCTAAGTCCAGCCACTGATCAATGTTTTATACATATGAAAATAAATTATGATTTATTATGTTTTTCCTTTTAATTCTCCCATAAAAGACAAAAGAAAAATATCCACTTACTTCCATTAGGAAGACGAGCTAACACAATTCCACTTCCCCCTCGAGCAGTCACCAAAAATCCAGCTTTGATAACGGACAAAACTGCAAGGCCTTTGGCTTTAGCTATCACATGAGCTGAAACAGCAAAATAATTTCTTCAAGATCTTGTAAGAGAAGGGTCAAATAATCAAAACAAAAGCTTACAAAGAACTGCAATAAACTTGAACTGATCATGATGCCTCCATTTCACAGTCAGCTACAAAACTAGTCAGAGATTACATGAGCATGTGCTGATCTCTATGCTTCCACCACTACTTCCCCTATCCTGGTCAGCTTGCAAATAATTAAGTTTATTTTTTTTGCCATAAACACTGTGTGTGTGAACCTTTAGCAAGACAAAAAGCTTGACATCCATTCCTCTACTGATTTTTGGAGGAGTCTGCATTTAAATCACAGCAGCATATAGTAGCCTAATCAGTTTATATCATTAGACACTGTTCGCATGTGCTGACATCCTGCAAGTCTTATCGTACACCTTCTGGAACATAACGGTTATAAATACAAAGCTACAACCAGAAACATGAATTGAAGGAAGACACTGGAGATCCTGTGCAGACACTCTGTGGTTGCACACATGCAAAAGATCTCTCCCAGTAAGTATTATCTGCCTAGAATATGGCAACCTGAAAACCCTTACTTCCAAAATGTTTTCACAGATGTTCTGACACCCCAAATCTTCATTCCTTTCCAAATTATGGTCACTGAAAACGGAGGGAACTGCTACATTGCAGCGCAGGGGAGTTCTGAACGTTTTAACTGAATTAAAATGTTTTCTTTACTTACGAGGTATGATTTTATCAGGTCCATTTCTGGAAGTTATTTCTGTAAATTCTCGTAATATTTTAGCTGCCTTTTTAGCTTCTGACTTCAGGTTAGAAGGTATAGGGTTATTCACTGTCCAGTATAAAAGAAATTAAAAAATTATACTTATGGTCAGTTCAGGATAGTTCATATAAAAATAAACCAGTGTAATTTGTATGTGAAAAGCTACTCTTTACAAACAAGGAGCAAACCAAACAAACAGGGAAACAGCATATACAAGAACTGGTCTTCTGCATCAGACCCACGTTTTGTCTCTGATGGTAGTAACAGATGATACCACTCAGAAAGAACACAGAAGCCAGGTTCTTTTCTGCAATCGCTGCCCCTTGTACTTTCTCAGAATTCACACTGGTAACAAAAAGGGACTTGAAAATACATCTTCAGTTGTTTCTGTTGTTATTTATATGGGTGTGATGGTTTGGGAGTTCTCTGCCCCCCCGACTTTGTAAAATGACCCAGACTAGAACTCAGTCGGCTGGAAGTTAAGGACTGAAGCTCTATTTACAGCTCAGCACAACATACAGCAGATATATACACTATATACAGAATATCTACAGAAATACACAAGTTAAAGGCAATACAGCAATACAACTCCCCTCCCAGAAATCAGAGACCCCAGGAGGTGCTCCCAACCATCCTTCCACCTTCACCCCACCCCTGTCCCTTACCCCAAGGTTTGCCTTACATGCAAGGTAAATTAGGAGGATCGGCCAGGGGGGTTAGAAGAAAAAGTGGTTACTGAAAATTAATTGGCAGAGGAGCCAGAGCCAGAAGTTGCTAGACCGCCCCAGATGCTGTGCTGCCAGCAAGAGACAGACAGAGACTGACTTATCTATGTTTATGTTCTTTTCCCAAAACAATTTTCAGCAAGCCTATGAGTGAAACAGACATCACCATGTTTTCCTTTCACAGCCTATACTGTAATTTTCTCTATTAAAATATTCTAATTAGCCTCAAACCAGCACAATAGGTTTCTTGCACATGAACTTGTTTAATACTTTTTGAAACCTGATGATGTTCTCTGCCTCCAGAGCTCCTGCAACAGCAGCTCACTACCTGCTACTTAAAGAATCATCTGATCTATTTTAAATTCTTTGGATACCACACGAAGAGAGGCCAGTGTAGCCCAAACTAAACATGAACAGACAATTGCTTTTCGTAGATTCATAAACCAGGCTGGACCAAATGCCTTCATGACTTCTGCTCTTTGCACTTGCCATTGGGAGTTTCAAGGTCAGAGGGAAAATGTAGCCAGCACATCATAAGAGAAAAAAACTTTTTGTTCTGTATAGATAGATTGAGGAAGCCATAAAAAGCATACTGCGATACAATTCTTAACACTCTAGAGAGGAATAATACACTTTTAGCGTATTACAACTTTTAATTAAGAATTGTAACACACAGTGCATGCCCATCTGCATAATCAAGT
Source organism: Eubucco bourcierii (assembly GCA_013396675.1). Lineage (NCBI taxonomy): Eukaryota > Metazoa > Chordata > Aves > Piciformes > Ramphastidae > Eubucco > Eubucco bourcierii. The sequence goes on from VWZE01007871.1 coordinate 149,424, forward strand.
GAACACTTCTGTATGTAGGTTTTCACTTCCAAATTTTTGAAGTCTAGAGGTCTCAGTTTTGGAGAGGGTCACCTACCCAGTCTACACAAGATTCATATTTGAGGGTACTTATTTATTCTTACAGTTGAACAAGAAAAAAGTGGAAGATATGCTTCATTTGAGCTGTGCCAAACTATGCCGGGTTCCTTGCAAAGTGATCAAGACAATGAAAATAAGATGTGCACACTAGAGATAAAAAACACTATGGAGCAAAAGCAAGCATCACTCAGCTTCTAGACTACAGAGATATAAAACAAACTTCTGTGCTCCTCTCACACTCCTCTTACTTATCTCTGCATGCATTCTTTCCTCACCATTGCTTCTCTGTGCCTAATCTTAGAATGTGAAGTAATATCGCCAATTCATTCTTCTTACTACTAAAAATGCAAAAGTAAAAAAAAGGGTCATATTTCCAACAGATCAGAAGAGAAATTCCTTAGCTAAGTCCATTGAGAAAATATGAAATGCTTTCAGGTCTAAAAGTCTGCAAATGAGAGGAGGTGACTAAAAGCAAACAAAAAAACCCCCAACCAACCAAAACCAAATAAAACCAAAATCTACCTTACAGTTCTGACATACATTTTCAGATTCAGAAATGCTTCAGAACTACTTGGTGGTTACCAGAAAACAGTGTGTGCGTGCTTATGTGCATGTAGGATTTACTACTTAATTAGAAAAAAAAATCAAACCTGAACTTCATGCATCAGTAATACTGTTGCTACCTCACTGTACCTTCAAGTCTCAACACATAATTGGTTTCGAGATCAGGTTTTCCTTACACCTTGAGGCAGGAGTGAGGATGCTACAGTAACCTTTCTCTGTATTTACTCTGAAAGATTCACAAGATACCTAGGGATGACTCCATGGTTTTTCCTACCTGGCTTGTTTCTGTTCTGGTGGTGCTATTTGAGAAGACTTTTAAAAAATTTATTTAGTATTATTACAATGAGGATGTTGGGTTTTTTTCATGAACAGGTTGCCCAGGGAGGTGGTAGAAGTCTCATCTCTAGAAACATTCCAGGTTAGGTCAGATAGGACTCTCAAAAACCCGATCTAGTCAATGATGTCCCTCTTCATTGCAGGTGGGGTTGGACTAGATAACCTTTAAATGTCCCTTCCAACTCCAAACATTCTATGATTCTATGATTTATCTGCAGTATGATTCTAAACATTGCACTCCCAGATGCAAACTTTTCATAGAAAACCAGCATTAGTTAATCAAATTGAAAACTCTGTTATTCCCACTCCAATCCCTCTTAAAGGGTATTTTTATTTTCCTTTTCTTTCCTTGTGGGTTTCCTTTATTAACAGGAATAACCCAACTTCCCATCCTCAAAATAGCAGTAGAAATATCACACATCCTGTATTATTTGTTTCCCACATCAACACAGCTTATGCATTCCTTCAGCATCTACAGAAATGAACACTTCCACTGTTCTTTTCTTTATCTTCTTCCCTCCACGGACTGAAGCAATACAAGATTACTGTTCTGGACTAAGAAAAAGCAAGATGACTTGACAACTTACTGCCAGTTACTTTGCATGAATCCAGATTTGAGCACTATCAGAATCAGGCTAAGAAATGGGTGATATTTCCAAAGCAAAACTGAGATACTGGCTGGGGGGAAATGGAAGGAAAAAAGGAAGATGTTGAACATGCTTCCCCCGAAGAGCCTGAAGTTAGACCTGCTAAAGAAGGGTTATGACTAACATGACTTACGTTCAGATTTTAATTTAAACAGCAGCAGGTATGAAAATTAAAGCGACTTTAATTGGCATGCAAACATGGCACAGAGGATCAACAAGGCAAGTGATTAAACACTTTCACAGCTGAAAATCAATGCAGCTACTCAGAGGGGCTACTGTATGATTCCTTACATAGTGGCTCGCTTTGAGTTCCTTTACTTACTTCCATGATACTAAGACACTACTACTAAGATACTACTACATAGATACTAAGGAACTGGCAGGATGCCTACAGTGATCTTCAGGAACTGATGATTTGCTTATAAAAACAAGCCCACACCCTGACCTTAATCATGTATAATATGATGCTTGGTAAAGCTTGTATGGATTCCCCATTTGCTAAGATTGCTAGAATCACAGCAAGAGGAATATACTATTTTTATTATGGAGAAAAGAGGAAGCTTTGTTTCTCCCTCTTAGGCTATGTCACCCCAAGATGTGTTTGTCAGAATTCAAGATTATAAGGACACAGACAACAACAAGCACTAAAAAAAGCAAAGTTTGATGGACTAGCTATACAGCATGGCTGAGGCCTCACTCTTACTATCAAGTTTTCACAGAATCACAGAATACATCTGGTTGGAAGACATCTCAAAGATCATCCAGTCTAACCCTCAATCCAGCACTGAAGCATCAACACTAAACCATATCCCTAAGTGCCAGGTTCACACACCATTTGAACATCCGAAAGGACTTCACCACTGCCCTGAGCAGACCATTTCAATGTTTGATAACCCTTTCAATGAAGGAGTGTTTCCTAATATGTAGCTGAAACCTCCCCTGGTGCAGATTGCAACTATTTCCTTTAGTCCTGCCAACTATCATCAAGAAGCCGGCCGCTTCCTTGCTCCAACCCCTGCTTCAGGTAGTTGTATAGAGCAATGAGGTCTCCCTTCAGCTTCCTCCCTTAGATCAATCAGTTTTGTAGAATTTTGTGCAAAGGCAAAAGAACATCACAATTTTTCAGTTAAAAGCCTAGTAAGTAGGAAAAAAAAAAAAAAAAGAAAAAAAAGTAGTACATAGAAGTTTGCACTAAGAAATAGTGGTGTCTGTCCCAAAATACAGTAGAAACAAACCAACTAATTATAGTGAAGGTTATAGACAAAATATTTTTTCTATTTATTTTAATCACCGTATAAAGAGACAAAACCATAAGTGGGATTTCTGTGACATCAAAAATAGTTTGAATTTCTGTTCACCTATCAAATTGGCCTGCTCCCCTGCGAGCTTACCTTTTTATTTTCTTAACAACTGATTTAATATAGTGAGTCTGTTAAAATAGATGCTACAAAACTATCAACCTTTTCAATAAAAATATTGAATGAAATATTTAGAAATATGCAGAAGTTCCATGTTCGGTTTACCCCCTTCTCTAACATGGGGAATAATCCTGTAACACTGTCTTCACTATTAGCTTTTAAGTATGCATATATAATTGTCTATTTTGTATTCAAGTAATGCTCAGGAAGGAGGTAACCAGAAGCAATAAGACAATAATATCTATCAGGAGGATATATTGACTGGTGGGTTTGGAATGCCACGACCAGCAAATGCTCACCTGGGAGCAAGCTTCATTTGCACTCTTGCTTGTTGTTGAAAGGAGAAGATATTGAGCATATGTGAGTCAGCAACACAAACCCCATGGGGGAATATCACACCAAAATTGATTAACTGCTTAATTTGTAAGCTGATGAGGCAAGTGCGTCAGCCTCTAATTTACATTCTGACTAACAGTAATAATGTGTTGGCTGAACATTTGGTGAAATTATCTGAGCAAGGTGTAATAAAGAATAAATAAAGCCTTTTTACTTAAAGGTTGTAACTAATTCTGACATAATCAAAATTCTGCTGAATATGAACAGATGAAATAAAGCATGGTGGCATTAGGAGAACCTGAACATCAAAAGTATAGTTACATGCATGTATGAGTTTTGAAGTATTTGGTGAAAGGTGGTTTAGAGTATTTTTTTGGTCACAAGAAAAAAAAAAAAGGCAGATGCTTCTGTGAGCCTCAGTAATTCAGTCTTTGCTTTCATTTCACTAAGTTAAGAAACAGCACAAGAATACATTGAAGTACAGTAGATTTGCAAATGCCTACGGTTGTAGTAGCAACATCAATGCTAAAAAGCTTGCATGACCAGAAAAAAAATCCAAAATTATTAATAAGAACATTCATAAACATAAAAAGCATCATAGCCAAAAAAGTCTAAAGGACATCATTTAATGAGAAAGAGAAACCTGAAAAGCAGGATGGCATAATGCTGGAAAAGAGCCTAAGCAAGACATTTCGGTTCTACACTACAATTAGAAATGAATGTAATTTTGGTTTCATAGATGTGTCACATTGCGGTGCTGTGGTAGCCAGCATCAGCCTTGGGCTTCATCTGGTACTTGGAGTTTCTAGAACAGCATGCAAGATACACACTGTAAGCATTTTAGCTAAGCCCAGAAAAAGAGAAGTGACACAGAGTAGTGGACGACAAGCGGCAGAACGTTAAATGGTTCCACCAGTCTACCTTCATTTTCTACTTCCAACACTTTAAGCCAATGGTAGACAGCAAACCAGACAGGCCAATTAAAAGATAGGTGGAGTCCTCTTTCCTCCACTACCCTGGATAACAAGGTTTCTGGATGCTACTGAAACAAGGTGGTGCTGGCAACAGTGGGAGAGGAAGACCTGAGCACAAAGGTCTGCAAAACCTTAAGCATGCATAAAACAAGGAGTTGAGGTATTTTAAGGTTTACTTACTACGAATGGGAATATTAGAACTACCAGATTTTTCTTCTCAAAACACTGCCTTGGAAGGAAGCAAAATGGTGCTTAAAAATAAAGCTGAAAATTAACCCCTCCATGCTGTGTTAAAATCAGACATTTTTTTCTTGTTTCACCAACTAAAGTTAGCTGCTCATGACAGCTTTTGCACAGGAAAAACCTCATGAGCATAGCAAGTTTGTAACTAAACTCAGCCTTCAGGAACTCAATTATGAAAAAGGAATGTCACATAATAGAAGACAGAACCTTCTCCAAAAGGAAAATGGTCCAACAATTATATTACTCAGAGAGAACAATCTCTCAAACATTTCTATCACTACATAGGAGTAAGATATTTACACTCTTTTCAAGATTTTTTTATTGAGTTGTGGAGAGGGCTATAAGAAGAAATAATTATTGAAATTACGAAGGTTGCATTTCCAAAATTACATCTATATTTATATAGCCAAATCATAGTAATTTAAGAGGGAAGGAAATTACAAATGCCATTTTAAAGATTAGTACTTTTGAAAACCTGTATGGAATCTTCCATTGCATCTGTATGCTTATTCGAAGACAGCTAAAGAAGTCAGACAATAACGACGGAAAATCTGACATCTCCATTTGGATTCTGCTATGTAAATACACAATGTGAAGTCAACTCAAAATCTATTTCCTGGCCAACTTCTTAGGCTTTTGTCCTCTAACCCCAGAGAGATACAAACTGAGACATTAGCTGATGACTATTCTGAAAGTAAAGCAAAATTATTTGCTTTTAACACATCCAAAAGTAGGCTTAGCTTCTGCACAGGTTATCTGAATGAATTGTATGAAATATGATACAAATATTCATCCCTCTAAGCTATGTCAGCATGAGTATTGTCATGTATAGTGTCTCAAAACATACAAGGTTTCATATGCTGCCTTTCCAGATTTTGCTATCAACTATGCAGACACTTCCAGACCCTGGGAAGTCAATATTTTTCATACGGCATATCCATCTTGTTAATGCTAAAAACTCTCAGGCCTACAGTTTCACATGTGCATGTTTTTTACTTTTCTCAACAAAAGACTTCGCTAATTCAAACCCAAAGTGTATCACTTGGTGACTTTATGGGATATTAGCCCTCTAGCCCACTTCATATTAACTATTTCCTTGAGAAAAGTCAAGAAATTTTAAGAAATCCTGTAAGGTAAAGAGTCACTCATATCTTCAAAAGCACTTATTCAATAAGATGGGTTCCCTGCAGTTTTTGTACTGAAGTCAAAGGAAATACTAACTGGAAATGCTGAATTTTCTCTCACCTCCTAGAGGATGAACGTCATGAAAGCTGGAATACTTGAGACTGAAATGGTACTGACATAGCTGAACAATGCATTTGGAAAATAAAAAAAGAGTTCCCTTTGCATATGCAAGTTTCAACTAGGTGACTTCTTAGGTGTCATGTGAAAACAGTCACTAATAGCCTGAGGCAGAGTCAGAGAATTTGTTCCAAAAAGCGCATCAGACATCTGTTCAACTGTGGAGGCAGAGCAGTACAACACCTGTAGCAAACTCTTCAAAAATCTTTGGAACTTTCAGCAGTTACAAGAATGCTAAAATCTTGAGTCTACAGCTCTATAACTGAGTTGTAGCCTTTGCACTAGGAGAGTGGATGAACATAAGGAGCATCAGGGGAAGAAATCATGCAGTTTGTACAAAGACAGAAACCACCATTTTCAAGAATACAGATACAGTGGTAGACTCTACAAACAAGCACCAAAGGCAGAGTTACCCTGGGGGCTGTCTGGGAATAACAAGTGAACTCTTCCAAGAATTTCTACTATGAGAACTGCAGGCTTTTTCTCAAAACACACCACCACACCTATCCACTCTGCTACACGAACCCTGGGAAACTGTCTACTTGAAACCCTTTCAGCAAGTCTCTCATAAACATTTACTGTGTTTGATGTGTAAACAATTGGTACCAAAGGGTTTGGGCGATGCCCACCAAGCCAGATCACGCAAGTAGCATGACTGGAGCTAAGTCAGAGCTAAGATTTCAGTTCTGCTTTGCTCTCCTCATGCTAATACAACAGTTGGTATGATATGCAAAATTTAGACATGGAAGTAAGGGAAACATCCCAAAGGGAATCTCGGCTTTGGTTTGCTAACTTTATTTTTATCACCAAGTATATGCTTGAAGGCAATCCAAGCAGGTAAACAAGTACATTAACCTTTTCTATGAAAGCTTGAACTATAACAAAGATGTGTTTTTCAGAAAAAAAAAAAAAATCTAAAACCCATCTTGTTTTCTCACCAGGGACAAAAGCACAGTGAGAACAAAAATGTAACAGACTACAATCTCAATGTGCACTACACAGCAGCCCTGTATGCTACAGTAATAACCTACATGAAAACATACTTGAGTACCTTAATGAAATACAAATGCAAACTATTTCCTGCAGAAAATATTTCACACTTTATCAGTAAAACTGTCTGTATAATTTTGACCTCTCATTTTCCCCGTTTCACAAATGTCCTAGTTCCCAATGTGAGTACTTCAGATGTAAAAAATTACTAATTCTCATAAAGAATTATACAATTAGTCACATAACAAATATTTCTTCTAGCTAAAAGGAATAAACATTTTGTTCTTTAAAAAAAGTGCTTGATATTTATTAATCAAGAGTTTGAAGAGTTCTACATGAGCTCTTGGATTGTCTTGTTCACAGGAGAATTTGTTTCCCACTAAGTCATACAGCCTGTTCTTCATAGCAGCCCTGGATTACAGACTTGTTTATAACTGTATAACAGATGTTTTAAAAAAAAAATCCCAAAATACAGTTCATCACATCAGAAGTTGTATCATGGTTTCTCATCACTGAGAATTACAAGACAAAGAGCTACAGTGAAATCTGTTACAGTTAATTTCAAATGTATGAAGTGAACATTAAATGAAGAAGGTATAGACTGTGACGCTTCCAGTACTGAGGGCTGAGAACACAGAACACCACCAAAGATGATGAACCTCCCAAGACATGGAAAGATGAAATACTTTGTCTCAAAGCTAGAGCTAAGCACATACCTATATGTAATATACACACATGCAAATACTGGGTTTTATTTGAACTCCAGAATGGGCTTTCAAAGCCAGGCTTTCCTCTGACTCACAGATGCATAGAGAGGTGGTGGTAGTGATTATACTCCCTGTAATGAGACTTCAAGGCACTCCATTTGACAGAATGGAGGAATAATGGCATTTGTCAACACTTGGATTATATAACATGGTAGAGCTACATGTGAAAGCTACACGAGCAACTCAGCTCGCCCTTCTCTCCTTCATCAAGGCCCCACATCTGATGACTGAGGAGCACCATGGCCCCTTCTGGCTCCACCACCTTGCTCTCTTGACACCTCCAAGCTGACTTGTATGACAGTAGAGGGCTGTAGTGCATAATGAGGGGAACACTAGATAAAGAATTACTTTTCCTGATTATTGGCCATTTCCACTGCAAAGAAAAATAAACATTTTAAAATGCAGTTGTACAACTGCACTTACAAAACAAGCATATGAAACTGTATGAAAGGAATCATGCTGTTTATTTCACTTGACAAAAAATAAGTTATATAAACTTTATAAGTTATAACAGTTAATTGGTCATCACTTTCATTTGGAAGTCAGAGATACAGCACAGAATTTAGAACGCGGCATTCTAAATCTCTCAAGTGCTGCATTTTGACTGAAGAACAAGGCAAACAAGTCTTAAAAGCAGCAGAGAAATCCAGCCCTGGTCACACCCTGCTGTTGCAGGGCTGGCGGCCAGTGTTGCAAAATAAGCCAGGTTACATGGAGTGGCCCAATAGATGAAGCAAGATACAAAACAAAACAAAAAAGCAAGCTTTTCTGGAGGGAGATAAGCATGTGTGTTCAATTTCAGCAGCAGCCTGGTGAAGCCAGCACTGTATCATAGAACCATTTCATCTGGAAAAGACCTTGAGATCAGAGTCCAACCATCAACCCAACACCACTGTGGCCATTAAACCCTATCAAGACGTGCTACACTGACAGTCACCTTGGGATGCTGAGTCCATCACCTCCCTGAGAAGCTTGTTCCAATATCTGACCACTCCTTTACTAAAGAAAATTTTCCTAATATCCAATCTAAACCTCCCCTGGTGCAACTTGAGGCCATTTCCTCTCATCCTAAAATTTGACACTTCTTGAATTTCTTCTTGGAGGACGCCGCAACACTGGTGAAAAGGGAAATTAATGGAAAACTTAAGCATTGCTCGCAGTTTATGTAGTTCGTAGTGAGAGAGCCTTAACCGCTCATGGCGGCAGAGTCCCATGGGGCATGACAGCCTTCCACAGGCTGACTGGCCTCCCAGCATCATTTGCCCTTCTGGGAGACTCCTGCAGATACAAGAAAGACAGGCGGCTTCCTCCTCCCCTCCGTGCCCACCCTAGCACCTAGCCGGACAGACGGCCGCCCACCCGGGAGGAGAAGGAGGAGGTGACGGGGCATGACGAAGCAGGCCGTCGCTTCTGAATGGGAAAGCCCTCGTAGGAACGGAGAACTTTCCGCCACGGTTCCCCCACTGAGGAGCCCACCTGTTCCCCGCGGGGATACTCACTTCTGACGGGGCACGCCCGCCTCGCCTCTCCTCTCCTCTCCTCGCCGCCGCCGTCACACTGAGCCGCGCCGGGGCAGCCCTGCCCAGTCGCGCACCTGCCGCAGGTGAGGCGGGTGGGGCCGAGGTGGCCGTCCACCGCCTGCCTACCTGTGTGCCGCCCTTGCGCACGTCCGCCCCGTCTCTTCCCAACAGTGCGTATGCCTGTGCTCGGCAGCGCTGCATAGTTCGCTTTTCTCTTCCTTCAAATCAGGCAAAAATAGTAGACGGCTACAATGCTTGCTGCCGCAAAGTGAGGCGTAGGCAGCACGACAGTCGGGAAGGCCCCTCTCCCCGGGTAGCTGTCCGGCCCGCAGAGAAGATGGCGGCAGGGGAAGCGAAATCGGTGCTTTTCGTGTGCTTGGGTGAGCGGGGCAAGCGGATAATCCGGTCTTCTCCCATCCTCCTCCTGCTGCTCTTCAGTCAGGGGCACCGGGCGGGGTTGTAGAGAGCGCGATGAGGCCAGGACTACTGTCGGGCAGCGGCCCAGTCCGGCGGAGCTATGAGCAGGCCCTGCCTGGCGTGGTTATGAGTAGGCCCGACCCGGCAGGCGCAGGCTTCCCCACCTGAGGATGTTTCTGCGGATATCTGCCTTCTTGAAGAGGGCTAGAGTAGTAACCCAAAAAGGGAGGCAGCAGAAAGACATCCATTTGCTTCTCGTTGTTTTTGTGACAGGCCGGAGTAATCGGTAGGAAATAACGCGAAATCCGTTACTGATGAACACGAAGGGTATGCGTGGGGAAGAGCGGCACCTAAATATGCATAATCCAACTTAAGCACCGAATTAACTGCAGTTGCTTAAGAGTAGCAGAGAGTGGTGGTTATAACGAGCTTTTGAAAGGTGTTGCTCAGTGTTTGGCTTCTAGAAGACCTGACATTGAAAAGAGAAAGAAAACGGTAACAACTGTGGCTGACGTTAATGGAACAGCCTCTGTAAGAAGAAGTAAAATGTTTGGACTTTAAGTAAGAAAAAGAACTTGGAGGATAAAAAATATTCTGTGAGTGAAAAGGAGTTCACTGCAAGGTTACCTGTATGAAGAATTAAGAAAAACTATGTGTTTAGTTAGTGAATCTAACGTCATGAGAAGGCATAGAAATCAGAAGTGTAACTGGAATCAGAAAATGTTTGGATGCTTTGTTAAAGCTTAAGGCAGTGGGTAACTGATAATATGATCTGCGTCTTGACAATCAACAAATTGCTAACCTAACTATGTGAATTACATAACTGTACCCCACTCTGTAGATACTTTCTCTAAACATCTATTTCTGCTCCCTTTGGGGGATAACAAGGTAGATGGCTCATTACTCTGACCTAGGAAGGGTTTTAGCATCTTTTACCAAGCCTTCATAATCTTACTTGTGTGCTGAGGGTTGATCCCTGTAAGTCCCTGGCATGTTGCCAGTTCTGTTACAAAACCATTAGTTAATATGTTTGGGGGGTTTTGTTTGATTTGCGTTGGTGTGGTTTTTTGTGTTGTTTTGTTTGGGTTTTTTTGTTTGTTTGGGGTTTTTTGTTTTGTTTTTTTGGGGGGGAGTTAGGGGGGGTTGTGTTTGTTGTTGTAATAGGAGAAACGCAGAAAAACAGGAGTTTAGTTTGTTAAAGACCTTCTGATGTTTACCTTGGAGTAAAATTGGCTCCAAATAATAATTTAGGGGAAACACTCTTTAGTAAGGGATTCTAATTTTCTATATGTTTGGAAGCTAGTGGCCTAGACAAACATTTTTGTATAAAAATATCTTATTAATGTATGTCCTTCTTTCCAAACACTATGTTCTAGGGGTAGTAAAAAAATCTCATTAAATGATTCATACATATAGATCTGTAAGCTCACAGTTGTAACTTACACTCTAGCAAGTTCCTAATTCAGTTGAGAGTTTGAGAAGTTGTTATTAATGGAAGATAGTGTCACATAATTTAGATATTAAGTGGTATTAGGTATTAATATTAAGTTTGAGGAAAGGGTGACTGAGTAGGACAGTTGTTAATGGGATGGGTTTTTTAAAAACAGATACTTTAAATACCTTTAAAAGTTCCTCTTCCTGTGTTGATGTGATATGAAAAAATGGCCATAATGGTATCATAGAATGGTAAGGTTGGAGGGGACCTCAAGGATCATCTAGTTCCAACCCCCTGCCATAGGCAGGGACATCTCCCACTAGTACAGATTACTCAGGGCCTCATCCAACCTGGCCTTGAACACCTCCAGGGAGGGAGCATCCACAACCTCCGTAGGCAACCTGTTCCAGTGCCTCACCACCCTCACTGTAAAGAACTTCCTCCTAACATCCAGTCTAAATCTCCCCTCTGCCAGTTTAAACCCTGTGATTGTTTAGTTTGGAGCAAAGGAGGCTGAGGGAAGACCTCATTGCTTTCTACAACTACCAGAAAGGAGGTTGGAACCAGGTGGGGGACAGTCTCTTCTCCCTAGTATGTAGTGAGTGACATAAAACCTGCTGTGACAAACAATTTTTCCCCCCATTCAAGTGTAAAGTTGGAAGTTTTCAAGGCAAGTTATTACTACTTTTTGTATTAAGTTTGCTTAACATTTTTGTTAGACTTGAAGAGTGATGCGTATGCATTAACAGATTTTTATGAAAAATACTCTTATGAAAAGAGTATTAAACAGATTTATAGAACTGCATTTATCTGCAGTATCCCATGGTTTGCCACAATCACTGCAAGGGGATACCTGAAAGTACACACCTTCTTGAAAAACTGTATTTTCCTTCTACATTATTTTGAAAGAAACCTATTACCAAAGTATCTATTGACTGTGCTCATTGTTTGTAATGAGATAAACAGATAATCAGTACACAACAAAATACAATCTAGTTAATGTGCGTAACTGTGTTAATGATAATGGTTCCTCATCACTGAGAAATAAATGAAGTGTCTACTAACATATGTAATTACAGTATATGAAGAGGCACCAGGGAAGAATACTTTTTCTTTTAAAGCAAAGAAACAATTAAAACCGGAGATGAACCAAAATGTGGTTTGCTTTTTTTACACTTGGGTAGTTCATCTAATTAATGATTGAGCTTCAGAAAATACCTTAATATGATGCTGTGTTACATAAGTCACACTCTTTCTCTCTGACTTCCACTGTAATGTAACAAGCTGCATGGACATCTTATATCAGGCTCTGCCTTGCTGATCTCCTCCATGTTTGGAGAAACAGTTTTAAGACATGAAAAATAAGCAAACTGTTTTTGTCTGGATCCTCAAATTGGTGCTTATGTGGACCGGTGAGTGAGTATTGCCTTCAGATAGCTAGACTACATAAAACAATTGATAACATGACAATTGATTATCAGGAAATTAGGTTACAGTCACAGAGATATTTGAATTTCCTAGTTCATTAGTCACAATCCATTATATGCATTTAAATACAGCCAAATACAGGGTTTTGTTTTGGGACAAAATGTCATAGCTGGAGAATGGGAAAGCAAGAGGTAGGGTAAGACATTGACGTAGTCATGAAAAACAGCTGCTGTAATGAATGTTCTTAGCAAACTGACAAAAAGAAAGAACACTGTTTTTTTTTTTATATATATATAAAGAAGAGAATGTTAGGTAAATGTAAAGCAAAATATCTTTTCTTCTCTGTAGCATTGTTAAGATAGCTGCAAGAAGGTAATGCTTTGTGTTTCAGAATGATGTAGAAGGTACTGGAGAGTTGAAAGTGTGGTTGTAAAAGTGATCTTGGTATTGGAAAACAAGATTAAGATATATACTTATGGAACCATAAAATTATGTTGATTGGAAAAGACCTTTAAGATCGAGTTCAACTGTTGTCTAACTTTACCAATTCTGGTGATAAGCAGTGTCCCTTAGCACCATGTTTGTGCATCCTTGAAACACCACCAGGGATAGGGAACAAAACCACCTCCCTAGGAAGCCTGTTCGAGTCTTTGAGAACCCTTTCAGTCAAAAAGTTTCTTCCAGTATGTGCTGGTTTGAGGCTAATTGGAATATTTTAATAGACAAAGTTGCACTATAGGCTGTGAAAGGAAAACATCATGATGTCTACTTCACTCATACGCTTGCTGGAGAATTGTTTGGGAATACTAACCAAAACAATAGATAAGTCAGTTGCTCTCTGTCGCTTGCTGGAACAGGAGCTGCTGGTGGGATCTAGCAGCTTCTGGGCTCTGGCTCCTCTGCTGATTAATCCTCACTAACCACTTTTCTTCTAACCCCCCTGGCCGATCTTCCTAATTTACCTTGCACGTAAGGCAAACCTTGGGGTAAGGTACAGGGGTGGGGAGAGGGTGGAAGGGTGGTTGGGAGCCCCTCCTGGGGTCTCTGATTTCTGGGAGGGGAGTTGTGTTGCTGTATTACCTTTTACTTGTATATTTCTGTAAATATTCTGTATATAGTGTAAATATCTGCTGTACATTGTGCAAAGCTGTAAATATAGCTTCATCATTTAACTTCCAGCCGACTGAGTGCTAGTCTGGGTCATTTTACAAAGTGTGGGGGGGTGGAGGAACTCCCAAACCTTCACACAGTATTCAGCCTAAACCTCTCCTGGTGCAACTTGAGGCTACTTCCTCTCATCCTATCACTTGTTACTAGAATTACTAGAGAGAAGAGACTGACTTCTTCCTGTCTCCAACCTCCATTCTGGTGGTTGTAGAAAGCAATGAGGTCTTCCCTCAGCCTCCTTTTCTCCAGACTAAACAGTCACAGTTCCTGCAGACCTGCCTCATAAAACATATTCTCCAACCCCTTCAACAGCTTCATTGCCCTTTGCTGGACTTGCTCTAGCACCTCAATGTGTTGCTTGGAGTGAAAGCTCCAAAAGTGAACACCATACTCAAGGTGTGGCCACAGCAGTGTTATGTCCAGGAGGACAATCATGTCCCTGATCCTGCTGGTCACACTATTCCTGGTACAGGCCAGGATGCTGTTTTTGCTCATGGCCACCTGGGCACATACTGCCTCATGTTTAATTGGCTATTGATCAACATCCCTAGGTTTTTCTCTACTGGCCAACTTTCCAACCACTTTGTCCCAGGCTTGGAGCATTGCCTGGGGTTGTTGTGACCCAACAGGACCTGGCAGCTGTCCTTGTTAAATCTTATGGAGCTGACCACAGCCTACCTATGTAGAGGCATCCTACCTTCAAGAAGAAGCTGGATGATGTGTTTTAGGTGTTACTTAGGTATTTGAGATAGTTTTGTAAGTATTCAGTGAAATTGACTGTGACTAGAATGGCCAGCAAATCTGGACTAAAACCAGAGCCAGGAGTGGTTGCTTGCAAAGCTAATTTAATGCTGAATATGACAAGGTCAACTTGACTGGAAAGAACTAGGACTCATAGTGAAGTTCAGACAGAAAGCTTGGATAACCCTCAGTGGGATCACTGATTCTAGAAAATGGGTGATAAAGCATGATTTTAAGTGTGATCCACAAGTGGTTCCAGTACAGATTCTATGATTGAAACTTAAGTTTCAGCTGAGGAGGTTCATAGTATTTATTTCAACTGGCAAACTGTCAGCTGCCCTGGGGACTACTTTTCTATTATAGGAAAGACAGATGTGGGATGTAAAACTGGATATGAAATAGGAATGATAGTGGGAGAGAGACAGTGACTGGAGAGGTTTGCTTATGTCAATGAGAGAATATAGGACTTTAGTGATGAGAAGAATGATAACAGTCATAAGGAGTAGCATGGGTGAACAGAGTTGGGTAGGATGAAAATTATATTGCAGAGTATGTGAAGGAAAGAGCTTCTCGTAAGTGAGCTCTGGGCTTCTGTCTGTAGTCCCCGAGAATAGACTTGAATAATGATTTCAGTTCCATAATATTGTTAATGCCTTTGGTGATATCTGGAGCGTGACATGGTGAAAAATGTTAATTTTCAAGTCACAAACTGGGTTATGTGTTTGTTTCAAAAGTAATGTAACTAGTTTCCAGTTACTGCTGGAGTCAGTGATCAGGGTGCCATTCATTATGGTATTTGATATGTCATCAAAGATGATAGTTACAGCATTTATTTTAAGCAATGAGCAGGATATAGAAGACTGAACATTTGTAACAAATAATATAGGTAAAGCAGAAAGTTAAAAAAGGTAGATAAAGCCTTGAAGGATTTATTTTAAAAATACAATTTGGAATTCTGTGAGATAGTTAATAAATTACATTAAGGACAAATATTGTTAGTCATTGTTTATTACTGAAATTTGAGTGTAGTAATGAAATGTACTGTTCATGCACAGATCATTTGTACAGGGGAAACATTGTACAAGAAGTGGTGGATGGACCTAACAGCTGGTGTAATGGTAATAGTTTTAAGTTAAGAAGAAAGACTTAAGGGTTACCTGTTTGAAACAACAGAGAAAGAGAGGGAATGGATAAATTAAAAGTAGAGGATTATGATAGTAAATTTGATACTCATGAAGGAGTCAAATGTGGTTGTAGATGTTATCTCAGGTAAATATTTCAGACTTTTTTTTTTTCTTTTATAAAACAGATTGGTAATTTTTTTCTGCAGTGTAGTCTGTGGCTTTATTTGCCAGTATTCAAGAAAAATAAATTGAAATTAGAACAAGTGGAGAGTTGGCTTAACTGAATTGATTAGATAAGGGTTAGTTAATTTCTTCAGGAGACTGAGAGTTTGGTTTGTTTAGTTTAGCACAGCTACACTCTATAAGGATTCCCTATCTGCTGAAGGAATGTTTTTAAGATACTGATGTTAACCAAAATCAGATCATTGACTTCTAAGAGTAATTATAAAATGGGAATTGGAGGGTTTCAGACTACCACAGGAAATGAGCATCTGGAATAGCTTTTTAAGATAGATGATGCTTTTGAGAGAGAACTTGATGTGTTGATAAGAGAAATGTTGCTGTATATGCTTGTGACATCAAGGTTGAGCTCATTGATAATGAAGTTTGTTTTCTGGTTTATGATACATGTTATCATCTTCCCTCTATTTCCTCCTAAAAACATCTCATTTAATGCCTGAGTTACCAAATTAAAAGTGAGATTTGTTTTTAAATGTTACTGTATTATTTTAATATTTTTACTATCAATAGTACTAACCCATTTTCTCACCCACTTTCTAAATAAATCCATCTTCTTCCTGCTGTTTTGTACTTCCAAGACCAGTTTAGTTTCTCTGATGGGAATACACTAGTTCAAAGGAAACAGTTTGCTTTCTCCTGGAAGAAGGTCTACTACTTGTTTCAGCAACATCAGTTTCTCAATGGTTAGCCAGTTCCAGTTGCTCATGCTTTGGTGTAAGCTTACAGTTAAATCTTAACTGTTTCTTCCTCTTCAGCAATGAAGTGTCTACCTTGACATGTTGTTAGAATCATTTCCATGCCTCTATTTTCAGAGTGCCTTATCTGAAAATTGCCTTTTGCTGCTGGAGATTTGGCATTTGTTTGGGGTTATTTAGCCTGGAGGAGATCCAGGGATGACCTCGTTGCTGTCTACAACTACCTGAAGGAAGGTTGTAGCCAGGTGGGGGTCAGTCTCTTCTCCCAGGCAACCAGCAACAGAACAAGGGGACACAGTCTCAAGTTGTGCCAGGGGAGGTATAGGCTGCATATTAGGAGGAAGTTCTTCACAGAGAGAGTGATTTGCTGTTGGAATGAGTTGCTCAGGAAGGTGGTGGAGTCACTGTCCCTGGAGATGGTCAGGAAAAGATTGGATAAGGCACTTAGTGCCATGGTCTAGTTGACTGGATACGCCTAGGTCATAGGTTGGACTGGATGATCTTAAAGGTCTCTTCTAGCCTGGTTGATTCTATGATTTGTGGGCATTTGATTTTTTTTTTTTCCTTTTTTTTCCTGTTTGAAGATTTGGAAAGACTTTAATCAGTAGTAGAAGAGTGATTTAAAGGTATCAAAATGAGTGTTTTCATTTGTGTTGTTTTATACTTGTCTGCTCAAAAGTCAGAGTTGAGCCAAGTCATACGTTCTCTTTGAAAGTGAAGGTTTGTGTGATCTGTTTGTATGATTCATTGTGCATCTGGGTGATGTATCGTGTTATGAATATCCATCTAGGTACTGAAGAGTTTCTGAATAATTAAAAGTTAGAAAGAGATAAAGTAATAGTTGAATAGACTTCATATTGTTCTACTCTATTTCACTATAATACTGTTGCCCCTTGTCCTGTCACAACAATCCCCTTTATATAGGGAAAGGCCACAAGAAGGTCTCCTCAGGCCTTCTCTTTTTCAAAGTGCGCAATTACAGTTCTCACACAGAGGTGCTCCGATCCTCTGGTCCTTTTTATAGCTCTTCACTGAACCTGCTCCAACAGGTCCATGTTGTCTGCTGAGGACTTGCAGAGCTGAGGACTTGCAGAGCTGTACCCCAGGCATGGTCTCATGAGAATGGAGCAGAGAGCGAGAATCACCTCCCTTAACCTTTTGGACACATAGCTTTTGGTGCATCCCAGGATTCAGTTGACTTTCTGGGCTGTAAATGCACACTGTTGGCTCATGTCCAGCTTTTCATCTGCTGGTATCACAAAGTCCTCAGGAGGGATGCTTTCAATCCCTTCATCCCCCCATCCTGTATCAGTGTACTGAGGATTTTCCCAACCCAGGTGCAGGGCTCTGGTTTTCCATTCTTGCAGAAGAATCTTTTGGGTTGTAATAACATAAACAATCTACATTCTGTGTAAGTAGAGAAGAGTCTTTAATCTCCTCTGTGCTGACAAATCCACACAGCTATTGATTTGTTGTTGTTGTTGTTTTTAATCATCTGAAATTTCACTGTAATGTCCTGTTTCTATAGGAAACATTTGTCGTTCTCCAATAGCTGAAGCAGTTTTTAGAAAACTTGTAACTGATGAAAAACTTGACAGTAAGGTAAGCTGTTTATTTCTGTTTCTGCTTAAGAAATTACTGGCTTGTAGCCCATTAGTAGAAATATAAGCAGTGAGAAAGAAAACATAAAAATACAAATTTGTTTTTCTATAGTGGAGGATAGACAGTGCAGCGACATCTGCCTATGAAATAGGAAGTTCTCCT
Source organism: Eubucco bourcierii (assembly GCA_013396675.1). Classification (NCBI taxonomy): domain Eukaryota; kingdom Metazoa; phylum Chordata; class Aves; order Piciformes; family Ramphastidae; genus Eubucco; species Eubucco bourcierii. Next base: position 167,610 of record VWZE01007871.1, read on the forward strand.
GACTATCGAGGACAGAATTGCATGAAGAAACATGGCATTACCATGAATCATATTGCCAGGCAGGTACTGTACTTCCATTTTCTTTAAATATGTGTATATATTTTGTTCTTACAGTGGATGACAGACAGTGCTGCTGTTTCAGACTGGAACGTGGGGCGCTTCCCAGATGCAAGGGCTTTAAGCTGTCTAAGAAATCATGGCATTGAGACAGCACATAAAGCACGGCAGGTAGAAGAGAGTATATTTTCCTTCTTGTTCATACCCATGCTTTGTTTAGTCCAGACCGTTAAAATCACAGAATTCATTTGGCCAATGCATGGTTAAACTTTAAGTAAGATGCGCAGTTTTCCAAACTCTTGCCCAACTCTTCTAATTCAGGTTAGTGAGTTTCTTGTTGTTAAGCTTCATTGGAAGAATAACTTGGAAGCATTGGAGTAGTTTCTATATTATAGAAAAATCCTACCTTCAATTACTTAATATTTGGGGCATTTTTCTAAAACATCTTTTAATTGCTTTTTAAAGTGGACGTTCTTTAGTAATGTGTGATGCTTCTGTCAGCAAGGAATTACATTTCTGTTTAGCAGAGTTTAAAAAAGTGGAATATTTGTTCACTCATTAAAAAAAAAAAAAAGATGCTGCTTTTGCATGAAGATGAAAAAATGTAGGGCTCTAATGAGAACAAATTTCACACAAACCCTAGGTTAGTAGCACGGTTAGTGGTAACTTCTGACAAAAAAGCAGAGGCATTCTTAAGTCAAAGACAGGTTTGTCACTTGGTGAAATCATTTAATTTTTACCAAAATTTGTCTTTGTTTTCATTAACAAAAGGACATGTATTTCCATGCTGCATTCCAGAGAGATCAGAAATAAATGTGTCTGCCTCTACTTAAATCATTCAGATGCTCAAATAAATGCACATAATTTACTTCAGTCAGCTATTCTCTGGACGTAAGATATTCCTTTAGGGCTTCACCTTTACTTAGCTGGAGTTTATGCCACTAGCTCTTGTACTGACAAAAAGATCAAGTAGTCTTGTTATTATCTTCCATTTCTGTTCCCTTCAGAATTTTACTAAACCCTACTGAGGTCATGTTCTTCACTTTCAAAGACCACATGTTTAGGTTTTTAATTTTTTTAAATAAATTCTCTCAATTAGTCAGTTGCCCTCTGCCCTCTTCTGATGGTAATCTTGTATAATAAGACAAGTAGGATTGAGCACAACATTGCTTTAGATTTTCGGTATTTCACCATTAGAAACCAATTGTGGTGTTTTCCTGTTACAGGTTCTGGATTTACCAATTTTAAGTGCTTACAAACAGCTTTATGTATTGCTAGTACAAACTAAGTGGTACCAAAATTAGTCAGTCAGTGTTTCAGTCAAGTCGAATAATATGTTTGTATTCTTAAAAGACAAGCCTTGGAAACTTGAACTGTTCCTTGATATGACTAGAATGGTTTGTGAATAGTTAAACTAAAATAAAACATTCAAAAGAAACTGATCCTATGCCTTGTAACAAATCTATATATCCTTCTTTGGCACAGAGGGAATGAAAACACTTTAATGAAGACATTTGCTTATACCTTCTGGCAAATAAAGAGATTTTTAAAGCAGAAGAGCCTAAAACATCACACATACAGGAAGAGCAAATTAACAAGATTGAGACTAATAAAATGAAAGACTGAGACTAAAATTTATCTAAAACATTCCCATACAAGCACTTTCTTGTATAAAGAAAATTTCCAAGTCCCTGAACTAAAGGTAACTGTTCATTTTGCACTGATACTGACTATGTAAATTCAATTTATTTGCTTCAAACTTCTGTCAAATGGTCTTTGCTGATTCTATTAAAGTGTGGATCTGATACCATAGTGCTTCTGGAGAGGAGCTCAAGAGTGTAGAATAAGACTTTTTAGAGTGCATGGGTTAGTACAAGTGGACGTGTTTTTTTTTTTCTGAGACAGAGTCAAGGATAGAATTTTGTGTGTGATTTGTTTCTGTACAGATCAAGGCAGATTTAATACAGAAGCTGCAGAAATAGAGAAGGGATTTATCTTCTGATGCCTTTGAAACACTGTCATGAGATGACTACCTCATGCAATTATCCTCTTCAGCCCTGTGCAAAACTGTTACCCACCCAGTGAAAGGCACTTTCTTTCATGTAATTTTGTGCATAATTATGGTAATCAGGGATCGTGTCTTTTTTTATTTAAAACCGACATAAATGCTACAAGAATGATTTATGTAAGAGAGAATGTTAAATTTGCTGCATCCTACCATTGTATACAGTGATAATTTCAGTGAATTTAAACTAAAAAGCAAAGTACAGACATAAATGTACATACTTAAAGAGTTTGATAACATTTTCTTTTGGTAGGGTGCTTTATGCATCTGCTGAAATTCTCTGAGCTTCTAGTTTTCATGCATAAACCAGATAGGTATTAATCAGTTTCACTTTTATTCATGCTGAGGCCAAAATTGATTTCTGTATGACTCATACCATGCATTTGCCTTAAATAGGAAATTGAGATTAGAGGAAGGTTAAACACTTTCACAACTGGATAAAATGGAGGACTACTGCCTCTCTCTGGCTTTTAGAAAGACAAAAGGCGATTTTTCCTTCTTTGTAAAGCAAGAGAAATGTTTAATAGATGCATTGGAATGATGATGTGTTTCTCCATGAATCTTTAATAATGGTTATATGCTTTTTTTTTTTAATGTGTTTATTGTTGTCTGTGTAGTTCCATCCAAAGTTGACTGGTTCACCTCTCCACTGCTCTTCTCAAAATGTATATCAATTTTTATGTCCTAATTTTTTCCTTCAAAATACTGGTTTGCATAGGTTTTAGGAGTATTTTCAGTTTACTGGAGTTTGTTCAGTTAAGCTTTCTGCATCTAATATTGCTGCAGGGCTTAAGAACGCAAACCAAACAGTAATCTTGTGTTTAGTTGCTGCAGTTGCAACTGTTTTAGTCCTCATTTGTAGTGTAGTAACTGTGAAATTGTCAAGTGTACAGAAAGTGTGGGAAGTTAGCAGGTGTGGTTTTAATTTTTACTGGTTTTTGTTTTATTCTTACATATGTCTACTACATACTACAAAGAAATTCGTCCTCATGTATTTTCATAGGGGCCAGAGTTTAGCTGTGTAGAGGATCAGAAGCAGCTTGCAGAGGTACTGCTTATAGTTGCCAGGAAAACAGAGCTATTTCCACTGCAAAAATATTTTTGTAGGTCAAAGGCATTGCAAATATTTTTATAGTGAAAACAAACAAGTTGGCATTAGTTTTCACCATTAACCCTTCCTTCTAAATACCCACCCCTTCCCCCAGCCTCATGCCTTCAGTTCCCCTTGTGTGGAATGTTTCATTTAAGGCTTTAGCCTGGTAATAATTTCTGTTGGTCTTTCCTTACTCCATGTTATGGTAGTTTAACCAGTATGGCTTTACTGCTACACATCAGTAAGTGGGTTTATTGCCATCTAAAACTCTTAATATGTAAATAAGTTTTACAAGTTAAAATTTTGACTTCCAGACTAATGTATTTTGTCTTTTTGTCTGTTCACTTGCTTACTCACTTCTAGCCCATGCTTCCAGAGGTGGTTGCCAGAAAAACCTGTACTCAACAAAATTCCCAAGTTTCTTGGCTATGATACTACACATAGGACTATGCATGGGATGCAGTCTTAATATGAACTCATTGTAAATTTTATTTAATTTAGTCATCCTTACTATGGACACTTGGTTCAGGTAGCTTATACTAGTTTGTTATGGGCATGGTCTGGGAGGATTTTGCCCTGAGCTAAGGCTTAAATGTAAACTAAGGTAGAATTATATGTCAAAAATCTGTAACCATGTATAGTCCAATACAGATAATGTTAATGTTGAAGTTAATGGCCTAAAATACTGTGAATGGACTTGGTTTTAGTGTATGTTGTATTTAACACCATCATACTTCAGCTTTGTAAAAAAAAAAACAACACCCAAACAAAAACCAACAATTAAACATGAAAAAAAAGCACAAAGCAAAACCAAACTTCTGGTATCTTTTTTCCAAAAAGATAGGTAGATTTCTAGATTTCTAGATTTGGAAGTATGGCAGCTGATTGCAAGTTACTTTTGTTCTTTTTTTTTTCCTGTCAGGTACTTTGCCTACCTTTTTATTAGGCAGTTTGCATGACTGGAGAGCTGCCTCTGTTTTAGTAATTGGAAAGCAGTAGAAGTGTCATTTTTACAACAGTGTTCTGTTGATGTGTGAGATGTTCAAAAATGTCGTGTTAAAATAGCTAGCTTGTTTGGGGTTTTTTTTGGTGGAAGACTTGCAGAAATGGCTAAGCAATCATGGCAATGGACATTTAAAATGCCAGAAGTTATTGCAGAAGTTGATGAAAGCATTCAGTTTTATTCTTTCCATCTGTCTTGCCTTTCTTTTAATAAATCAGAACTACAATACTTGAAAATTCTCCCCTCACCCTCCTTCTTTTTATAAATAAAACACGATTTGTGGACTGAAGCATGTATTTTTAATTTTAGATTACTAAAGAAGATTTCCAGACCTTTGATTATATACTTTGCATGGATGAGAGCAATCTGAGGTAATGTATGAAGAAATGTAACAAATTCCTGTGGATCACTTGTAGTGATGTCTCATAAATCACTTTGAAGACAGGTGGCATGTTTTACTGCTTAGCTTGTCTTCATTTTATTATTTTTTGGGGTTTTGGGCGGGGGAGTTTTGTTTGTCGCTCTGAATGATATCCTAATAGATGGATTCTTCACTTCTGATAAGTTTAATGAGCTAGAACTCAATGGTTTATTTGTGGATTATATACTTTATGCTGTAGATGTGCAACTTGATGCCTGTGCTAAGAATGAGGACATGCAGTCTTCATTGCAGTCATCTTTCTACTTGTGTGAGATCTAAAAGACACTGTGGAAGCTTGGAAGGGATTAAATATGGTATGGGGTGGTGTTTTTCTCTTTTAATAGAAACAGTAAGCTCTGAATGAAGTAAGGTTAAAAGTAAGAGTGGGGACATCTTGTTCATTACTGTTCTAATTAACAGTGTCTTTGAGACAATGCATGCTTTAGAAATATTTGAAGTAGTTGCCTAGTGTGAACATGTGGGTATCATTAGCAGAATTTCTGCTTAATTACTTGTATATTGATTAGGGTTAAGCAGCTGAGCTTGAATAAACTACAAGTATCAAAGTGTTTGTTAGGACTGTAACTTGTAAAGTGAGTTTCAAAGTTACCCCACAGCCAGCAAAACCCAAATGAAGCCTTAGTAGGCGTTTAGAATTGGAACCACTTAACTAAGTATAACTTTGTTAAATTTTCTAGAACATGTTGATTGATCTCTCTTACAAAGCCTGAGTGAACCGAGCACATAGAACACTTGGTTTCACTGCAGCATGTCAAAGACATGACTAGGCTTACTTCTATTTTCACTTGAGGTCTTAAATGGAAATTTCCATATTAACAGTTTATAGGATAGGACCTGTAGAGCAGAAGAAATGTCACAACTATGACAGGGATACTGCTACATTTAAGCTTCACCTTAAACTTGTACCCAGTTCAAACATTTTCCCTGGAAATACCTTTTTGTAGCACTAGGACAGGAAGTCGATTTGATGTGTTGGAATGCCTGTCATACCAGAAGGTGATGATTTGGAGCATTTTTTTCTTAGTTCCAGAGGCACTTGTCCTTCTTCTGTTCTTTAAGTGGGATACCAAAATCTATGAAAGGAAGGGTTAGACTTTTCTTAATAATAACAGGCTAGCCTGTTACTATTCTTCAAAATAAGAAATAACTTCTTAATTGATAGAGGAATCCTGACTTTTCTTCAAGGAAAAAACAGTATTGCAGTCTCACTGCTGTTTCTAATGTATGTGAAATTAATTTGTTAATAATTAGAATTTAATCTCTTAAAAATGAATGTGCTTATGCCTAGATTTACAGAAGTATTGTCTGCTTCAAATGGTGGGCAGGTGAAATGATGATTTCCTTTGGAGGTGCTCAATATTCTGGCTGTTCAGTATTGTGAAAATTGGAGAGTCAACATCTGAACTGCATTTGGGATAATGGATGACCATTAGTAGAAGGACAAAATACCATCTCAAGACCAGCATGTTGTCTTAATGGGGAGCAATATGGAAGAAAGAAGATGTGACAACTGATGAAATGTTGCTGTATGTCACAGGGAAGACAGGTCTAGCTCACTGATGGACCATTTTCTGTTAATTGAGTGTAGTAGGACCTCACAAGAATCAAAGGTTGTATTGAGAGAACTTGCAGCATACCAGTTTAAAACACTGGGCTTGAACAGACTGGAGAAGCTTGTTTATACTTCTAGGTAACTCATTATTTTTATTCAATACAATGAAAATAAACAGCAGCATAGAGAGCCCACAGAACTGACCTGAGAGCAGATGCATATTGCTTTTTCTGAGATTTCTAGAAACAACCGTGAGCATCTTAATGCTGATGCCAACAAAGTTCTGAAAAAAAAAAAAAAAAGTAATGAAATTTTTATTTTCTCTTTTACAGAGATCTGAAACGGAAAAGCAACCAAGTTAAAGACTGTAAGGCCAAAATCGAACTACTTGGAAGTTACGATCCGCAGAAACAACTTATCATTGAAGATCCATACTATGTACGTGTAAGAAATTGTTTGGATGGTTTGATGAAAAATTGAGTATATACAGTATGTAATTTTTCCAGATCTCACAGTTGACATGTGACTTACTGGTTTATAATCTGATATTGTACAGAGAGATTCAGCAAGGCCAAGTGCAGGTGTCACAACAACCCCTGGCAATGCTCTAGGTCTGGGACAAAGTGGCTGGAAAGCTGCCCAGCAGAGAAACACCTGGGGAAGTTGATTGAGAGTTGGTGGAATATGAGGCATCAGTTTGCTGAAAACAGCTAACAGCATCCTGGCCTGTGCCAGGAATAGTGTGACCAGCAGGATCAGGGACATGATTGTCCTCCTGGACATAACACTGCTGTGGCCACACCTTGAGTATGGTGTTCAGTTTTGGAGCTTTCGCTCCAAGCAAGACATTTAGGTGCTGGAGCAAGTCCGGAGAAGGGCAATGAAGCTGTTGAAGGGGTTGGAGAATATGTTTTATGAGGCAGGTCTGCAGGAACTGTGACTGTTTAGTCTGGAGAAAAGGAGGCTGAGGTAAGACCTCATTGCTCTCTACAACTACCAGAAAGGAGGTTGGAACCAGGTAGAAGTCAGTCTCTTCTCTCTAGTAACAAGTGATAGGATGAGAGGAAGTAGCCTCAAGTTGCACCAGGAGAGGTTTGGGTTGAATATTGGAAGAAACTTTTTGACTGAAAGGATTCTGAAAGACTCGAACAGGCTTCCTAGGGAGGTGGTTTTGTTCCCTATCCCTGGTGGTGTTTCAAGGATGCACAAACATGGTGCTAAGGGACACTGCTTATCACCAGAATTGGTAAAGTTAGACAATGGTTGGACTCAATGAGCTTACAGGTCTTTTCTAACCAATATGATTTTATTATTCTGTGAAGCCAAGTGTAAACACCTCTTTCCTTAATGACTTAAATATATGAAATATTTGGATTGGAAAGGAAAGCATGTCTTTATGAATATGACAATTTTATTTAAAAAATGCAGTGCACCTCTATTTTCAATATTGGGTGAAGCCCTGGTTTGTCTGCCTCCTTGCAAAGAGGTTGTAACCAGAAAGCATAGACATGGTCAAAGAAGTTGAACGTTATCAGCCAAAAGCAACCTTAATATTGTTCAGTTTAGGAAGGGGATGTGAATGAAGATGGAGCAACACTTTATAAAAACTTGATGTCATGGGAAAAGGCAGAGAAGGAATTGCTGTTCATTATCCAAGGAGTAGAGAATATAAGATGATATTAATGGGAAGTGGGTACAAAACCAAAAAAAGACGTGTTTGGGGGTTTTGTTTCCCATGCAGTGCTTCATTAAATGGTGAAACTCCACAGGTTACTTTGACTGTTGGGGGAAAAAAAAAAAAAAAAAAAAAGGTAGAAGGCCTCAAAAAGTAAATAGAAGAAATATGTGAAGGAAAGTTCATCCATGACTGTTCAGTACAAAGTCAGAGTGCTTGGCTGTCAAAAATCCTGAGCTGTAGGTGGCTCAGAGTAGTGTGAAATACATAGAACCTATCACCAAGTATTTGTACGTTTTTGTGCTTCCCTAATGCTAATTGTTTGCCGTTGCTTATGGTGGGGAACTAGAGTGCAAAAATGTTTTGTTTGAGCTATTATTGCTATTCTTACATTCTTTTTCCTCTTTTCCAGGGCAGTGAAAAGGACTTTGAAACTGTTTACGAGCAGTGTGTAAGATGCTGTAAAGCATTTTTGGAGAAGCCCCATTAATGCTTTACCATTTTATTTCTAAAAGAAAATAATTAGCTTCTCCAGAAATACTTAATTGATGTATTAAAATTGTAAATTTATGCCATGGTAGGTTCAGAACTTTCCGTTTAATTTTATACTTTAAGTCTTCTGTTGTCTAATTTTAAAAGCACAAGAAAGTTTTAACTGGATTAGATTATCAATTGTTTTGTGACACATCAATGTAATAAAAAAAGTATATGGTTGAGAATAAATTTATTTGTAAACTTTTCCAGTGCTTTTTGACAAGCACTGCAAAAGTAGTCTCTTGCTTCTTTATGTGCTGTACTAACTATAAGAAGATCTTCGCACAGTGCCCTTAGTGAGTTAATTTAAATCAAGTTTCAGTGGGAGTCTGAGATAATAGTTCATATCTGATAACTTAGGTATGTCATCCTAGTATCATTAGCCAGCCTTTGGACTGAAGGTGTGCCGCATCGAGCCTGCTAACCTAAAGGAACTATCTGTCCCCATAGACACTGCTCTTAGCATGCTCTCCAGGCTTAAGCAAGCAAACCCCTTGTGTGTCTGTAATCAGGATTGTGTGAAAAACAGACCTTATGTCAGTTCAAATGCTCAGTTATTCAAAGAAGAAATAATTTTTGTTCTGGTATATTTTTATACTAATTAAGGTGAAGTCAGTTCAGAAATTAAGTGATGTTAACAGAAATTTTCTGGCTAGTCCTTTTTTCTTGTGGTCAATTGCTAGCATGCTGATACAAGTACACATAGCATTTATTTTGAGGACAAAACAGGTCAGTTTAAAAGCCTAAATGTGACATGTACATTTTTATCTCATAGTCAAATCCTCCAATCCTTGCCGTGTACCCAATGATAAATGTGCTGTAATCCTTGTTCTTGTGTGGGTGTCAGACTGTATTTTCAGATTTACTCATCAGAGTGGCTGGCCTGTCAGAAGTGTTCTCTGACAGTAGAGTTCAACTTGAAGACAAGAGNGACTGTTTAGTCTGGAGAAAAGGAGGCTGAGGTAAGACCTCATTGCTCTCTACAACTACCAGAAAGGAGGTTGGAACCAGGTAGAAGTCAGTCTCTTCTCTCTAGTAACAAGTGATAGGATGAGAGGAAGTAGCCTCAAGTTGCACCAGGAGAGGTTTGGGTTGAATATTGGAAGAAACTTTTTGACTGAAAGGATTCTGAAAGACTCGAACAGGCTTCCTAGGGAGGTGGTTTTGTTCCCTATCCCTGGTGGTGTTTCAAGGATGCACAAACATGGTGCTAAGGGACACTGCTTATCACCAGAATTGGTAAAGTTAGACAATGGTTGGACTCAATGAGCTTACAGGTCTTTTCTAACCAATATGATTTTATTATTCTGTGAAGCCAAGTGTAAACACCTCTTTCCTTAATGACTTAAATATATGAAATATTTGGATTGGAAAGGAAAGCATGTCTTTATGAATATGACAATTTTATTTAAAAAATGCAGTGCACCTCTATTTTCAATATTGGGTGAAGCCCTGGTTTGTCTGCCTCCTTGCAAAGAGGTTGTAACCAGAAAGCATAGACATGGTCAAAGAAGTTGAACGTTATCAGCCAAAAGCAACCTTAATATTGTTCAGTTTAGGAAGGGGATGTGAATGAAGATGGAGCAACACTTTATAANGAGTGTGGGGGAAAAAAAAAAAAAAAAAAAAAAGGTAGAAGGCCTCAAAAAGTAAATAGAAGAAATATGTGAAGGAAAGTTCATCCATGACTGTTCAGTACAAAGTCAGAGTGCTTGGCTGTCAAAAATCCTGAGCTGTAGGTGGCTCAGAGTAGTGTGAAATACATAGAACCTATCACCAAGTATTTGTACGTTTTTGTGCTTCCCTAATGCTAATTGTTTGCCGTTGCTTATGGTGGGGAACTAGAGTGCAAAAATGTTTTGTTTGAGCTATTATTGCTATTCTTACATTCTTTTTCCTCTTTTCCAGGGCAGTGAAAAGGACTTTGAAACTGTTTACGAGCAGTGTGTAAGATGCTGTAAAGCATTTTTGGAGAAGCCCCATTAATGCTTTACCATTTTATTTCTAAAAGAAAATAATTAGCTTCTCCAGAAATACTTAATTGATGTATTAAAATTGTAAATTTATGCCACGGTAGGTTCAGAACTTTCCGTTTAATTTTATACTTTAAGTCTTCTGTTGTCTAATTTTAAAAGCACAAGAAAGTTTTAACTGGATTAGATTATCAATTGTTTTGTGACACATCAATGTAATAAAAAAAGTATATGGTTGAGAATAAATTTATTTGTAAACTTTTCCAGTGCTTTTTGACAAGCACTGCAAAAGTAGTCTCTTGCTTCTTCATGTGCTGTACTAACTATAAGAAGATCTTCGCACAGTGCCCTTAGTGAGTTAATTTAAATCAAGTTTCAGTGGGAGTCTGAGATAATAGTTCATATCTGATAACTTAGGTATGTCATCCTAGTATCATTAGCCAGCCTTTGGACTGAAGGTGTGCCGCATCGAGCCTGCTAACCTAAAGGAACTATCTGTCCCCATAGACACTGCTCTTAGCATGCTCTCCAGGCTTAAGCAAGCAAACCCCTTGTGTGTCTGTAATCAGGATTGTGTGAAAAACAGACCTTATGTCAGTTCAAATGCTCAATTATTCAAAGAAGAAATAATTTTTGTTCTGGTATATTTTTATACTAATTAAGGTGAAGTCAGTTCAGAAATTAAGTGATGTTAACAGAAATTTTCTGGCTAGTCCTTTTTTCTTGTGGTCAATTGCTAGCATGCTGATACAAGTACACATAGCATTTATTTTGAGGACAAAACAGGTCAGTTTAAAAGCCTAAATGTGACATGTACATTTTTATCTCATAGTCAAATCCTCCAATCCTTGCCGTGTACCCAATGATAAATGTGCTGTAATCCTTGTTCTTGTGTGGGTGTCAGACTGTATTTTCAGATTTACTCATCAGAGTGGCTGGCCTGTCAGAAGTGTTCTCTGACAGTAGAGTTCAACTTGAAGACAAGAGTAATACAATATAACCTTAACAGAAGGCCAGTAAGTAGAAAGTTCTGATCTTGGATACGAAGTGAATGTAAAAATCCTTGCCTGCTTGTCTGAACATCACCATTTATTTCTGCCTTATAAATCTACTGAGATCAGTAATGAACCGATACCAAGATAATGTTCCTATTTTGAATAGTATCAGCATTGCTATGAACTAGCATTACCAGATTTTCACAGATAATATATCTGTAAAACTTGCTTATTTTTTAGCCTTGATTTTTGCCTCTTCTTTCTAGACTAGTAGAGCAGCCTTTATATTTGTCATCTACTCTTCTCTCCCTTCTGGGAGACGGAAGTGTTTTGATAGAGGATCCTGTTGTTTCTGGAGAGGGAGAAGTCCTGCCGTCACTGTATGTACTGCAGTCTGCACAACAGAGATTAAGTTTTCTGGGACTCTTGCTATAGAAGAGCTGTATTTGTATTAGTGAGGTTTCTGGTTTATGCTAAAATTTCTAACACATAAAGCTTAAGAAACAGATCAGCAGCTGAGTCCTTTAACTACTAGTTTTTCAGTAAGCAGGCATTACTTGCACTGAAAAGTGAAGCTTTAGGATTTAGTGATCACTGAAAGCAAATATGAAATCTGGACTTCTCCCTTAGTAAATAGAGCCATGTTCTAGGATGGGATTTTGTACCTCTACCATTTTCCCCTTCTTAGTTCTAAAGAGCTAGGTGCTGAAGGCTCTTCAATGTGAGTGTTAATTTCAAAGATCCCAGCTCCTAGCTATTTCTCAGGGTGGGGAGGGGTGTGTTTGTACATGTTTTGGTTTGAATGGAGGGTAAAATGGAAGCTAAATGCCAATATTAAGAAAAAAGTACCTGAGATTCAGCTATAGGTCACACAAAAACTAGTCTTGCTGTTTAAGCCATTTTATGATGACACCTGGATTTAATTCCAGCTTAAAAGGGAAATGTGTATCAATGCATTAAGTAAATGTTCACTGACTCCTTAAAAATGTTGTGATACTAAAATGGTGTATTGGACATTCACTGATTATTATTTCTATCATGAATAGATTGCAGATATTTCAAACAAACTCAAAAACAACTGTTTGTCATGAAAAAAAGATTAAAATTTATAATGCTGTGTAGAATTGGAACAGCCTCGTGGTCTGGGCATTTTGTGAGACTGGAAGACATAAGTGTCCTCACAAATCCATGGAGTGTCCCAATGACGAGACTTCTCTGAGGTGGGGGTAACTTTCTTACTCTACTCTTGCTGGAAAGAGGTTTGTGTGTGGGTAAACAATTGTAGCTCCTGGAAGACATCTTGTTTATCTGGATTCAGTGAACAGAAAGTAAACTGAGAACAACTTAATACCAAACACTTTATTACTTACGCTTGTTATTTACAGTATTTACATATTGCACATTTGCTGGAATGTTTTATACATTAATTATATAAAGTAAATTAATGGCAGCTTGTGTTTGTGTACAAAATCCATGCTCCACTGTCCCAAAAAATATGTCTACTTGGAACTACGTTCCTATTTGTCATGCAGTTTGTACTCTTGTACTCCTAGGGTACAATGTGACCCCAATGCAAGTCTGTTTTAACCAAACTTTTAAAAAATTGCATAAGCATGAAGGATTATCAAGTGACCACAACTACTGTGGAGCAGATCTTTAGTAGTTCTAAATATACAAACAAACATTCCTTAAAATTGTAGAATTAAGCAATAGAACATCAATTTTCTCAGTGAAATACTTGTGTTTACATAATTTTTGGCAGCATTAAACATCAGTTGTAAAGTGTGTTTTTAAGTACGGAGCATTAAGTACTACTGGCAGTTAATGCTACTGTAAAGAAGTCAAACTGCAAACTGTTGACAACATACAAAACACATGTTAAAAGAATTATGGGAAGTAGTCTGTTAATCTGCAAAAATAAATCTCTTGTTCACAATGGAATATGTTATAAAGGTAATAAGTTCTATTTCCCTGTTGGTTTCCAAGGCACTTCTCTTGGTTCTTGGGTGTTTCTGTTCATGGTAGTAACATCTGGTGGATTAAAAGAAGAAAATTGCCTTTCATCATTTTTATACAAGCATACATGTATTAAAGAGTGTTATTATATTGAAAATTGTAAATAAAACTGGAGAGTTCAGTAATAACTTTGGAAAAGTCCACTAGTGCATTTCTGATTTAGCTCAGCATAGTTCTTATCAGCCTGACTGCTTCGTTACTGGTTTCTTTGTTAATCAAGACTAAAATGTTGGAAAGTGTCCAGTATTGTGCAGGTTCATTTTAAGTAGACAAGATAGGGAAAATACTTATTCAAAGTGTGCTCGTAGTTCTGTTTGGCCTGTTCCAATGAGTACAGTTGTGAAGTAAAAAAGTTAAATAAACCTCAAGGATAGTTATTAACATTGCAGATTTCTGTCTTAATGTGTTGGTGGAAGCTGTTGATATGATGTCCACTAAGAGAAATCTGTCAAGGTAAGGTTTGAAGGATCTAGGAATGATTTGGTGTTTCACTGGACCCACTAGTGAAGAAATTTGGACTCATAAACAAGAAACAAACAAATGTAGCTCTCTTGAGATTTGGTCATATAAATATATCCCTTGGTACATGCAAACACTGAAGTAGCACAGAGTAGGAGCTGCAGTGATTCCATTTGCTCCCTATTCTATTAAATTTCCAGAATAGTTTCTTGTAATGCAATCAAAACATTACTGTGATACTGGTATCAAAATAACTGATAGAAAGTCATAGGTTTCCATGTTGCTGATGTAATGTATACTGTCTGTTCTTCAGAAATGTTAATGCAAAGGTTAAGCAGTGAAAGTTTCCCCAGCCCTTTCCCCTCATACACCTTTAAGCCTTCTGAGGTAGTGCAGTGTAACAATCCCTGTGTGTACACGTCTAGAAATTTACCCTCACCAGCAACTTCTGATTCTATTTTTGTGCAATCACATTTTCAGGATAGGTGACCATTGAATGCTGCATGTCTGTCTACCCATGTGTTTCTAAGACAACCTGTTAATGCCTTTAGTTTTTAAGTTAAAAGTGCAGTTAATCAGCAGGAAATGCCCAGGTGAAAGAGATTGCTTTTACATGCAGACAAGGTTCTTCTGAAGCTGGTGTGTCTTGTAGACACCGAAAGTCCATGTGAGAAATCAAAAACTAGAGATTCTTTAATACCAGTGTTCTGCTGATGTTTGGGGTTTTTGTTGGGTTGTTTGGTTTTTTGGTTTTTTTTTTTGTTTGTTTTGTTTTTTTTTGGGTTTTTTTTTTGTTTGTTTGGTTTGTTTTCAGTTAGAGCTTCTATATTGTCTTAACATACGTAACTCTCTTTGCCATGATCAGTGTGAATTCTCTGACATTCTGAGTTTCTCTACATTTTCTGTTGCTCAAGTATAATTTGTAATAGAATCATTTGAATGCAGAGTCAGTCAGACTTGACATAATCCATTGGAAATCAAGCTATTGGTGCATACAGAAATACTTGTTAGTAGTATTTAAACATATTTAGGTTTGCAATTTTTTTAAAAGCTATTAGGAAATGTAATAATGTTACAGAAAAGCTTAATGTAATTAAGGTTTTTTTCTGGCTTTGCAGATAGGACAAATAATTTTTTTTTTTTTAATATCCTTCCTTAGGGGCGAAACTGACGTAAATTTTCCTTGCCTTGCATTTCCATCTATCTTACTTACTTTGTGTATGTCCCTAATGTACTGTGTTTAAGCTGTGATGCTTAAAAACAAATTATCGTGCTTTTGGTTTGATCAGTGTGTCACCAATGACAAGTTAAATGCAGGGAATTTAATAAATCATTTTTTCCTTACTAATCCTAATGGGAATATTCAGCTCACTGAGGGTAAAAAACTGGAAGTGACTAGAATGCTTCATTCATCATCTCATCTTAAGCTGTTTTTGCATGCATATCTGATAACCTGTGTCTAAAGATTCCCAATGCTGAGCTAAATTGCAGTTTTCCAAATTCCTAGTGTTCTCAGAAACCCTTGAAAAAAATCCCCATATTTTCAGTGTTGATCAATCTTGTACTTTTTATTTACTTCATATAGTCTGTTGTATGTATCACTAGGAAAATTGCACTGGAAATGAGCTGAAGGATGGCAGACAGTCTTACTGGAGATCCTAAATACTACTTGGCTACAGTCTTTGTAGCTATCCTTTCTTCCTTTCATCTCATTCTTAGTTCTCCTTTGCTAATGCAGACAAAATACAAACCAGACACAAACCCAACCAGCAACCTTGGCTGAAACCAACCAAACCATAGAAGTGTTCCAATTTAAAAAGCACAAACGAAAGCTATTGTAAAGGCGTGACACAGCCTTCCAGATTTTGCTCTAGTCATTATGTGTGCATGATGATAAAATATTAGAGAAAGCTATTCTATGTAAGAGGAGAATTAAGTGTTTTAAATACCAGTATGAGCTTTAAAATACTGCCAGTAAAGTTTTGAAGCAGAACATTCGTGTCACTGCTTCCTGCCACCGAGCAGAGGTGATTCAACATGTAATGGAAGGCTGGATATGATGGGTCAAAGCTGTGTGTTCTGGAAGGGTCTGCCTTCACTGATGCACAAAATTCATTATCTTAATTCCATCTTCACTTCTGTTATGGAATAAAAGGGCCTGACACTTCTTGAGTGCATTCAATGTTACACTGAATAAGGAACTTTCAGAGAAAAGGCAATTAAGGGCTGTTGTTTCTGTTGTTAGAAAACACAAAGCCAAAACTTCAGAGTCCAAACATTATTTGGGTTTCAGAATATGATACAATCTGTGTACTACTGTGTCTATATATACGTAAGTATATATAATTTTCTGGAGCCCCCAACACAAGAAGGACATGAAAATAATAGAATGGATCCAGAGAAGACCACAAAGATATGTGAGGATTGACGCACCTCTCTTATGAAGAGAGATTTGGGGCTGTTCAGCCTGAAGAAGCTTGGGGACACCTTAGAGCAGCCTCGCAGTGCCTGAAAGGGGCTACATGAGAGCTGGAGAGGGACTTTGTAAAGAAAGGCATGGTTAACAGGTAATGTTTTTAAACTGTAAGAATACAGATTGAGATCAGACATTAGGAAGAAACTCTTCACCACAAGGGTGGTGGGGCACTGGAACAGGTTCCCCTGTAGAGGCTCCAACCTTGGAACTGCTAAAAAACAGGTTGGATGGGGCCTTCAGCAACCTCATCTAGTAGAAGATGTCCCTGCCTATGACATGGGATTGGAACTAGATAATCTTTTAAGGTCCCTTCCAACCTAAACCATTCTTGATTCTATGAATGGCCATGCTGGTGTTAGGTCAACAGTTGTACTCAATCTTTGAGGTCTTTTCTAACCAAAACAATTCTATGATTCTTTGAAGTGATATATAATACAGTGTACAGGAGTGGAATATTTCGTGTGGTATTTCAGATTACTTGGTCTATTTAAATTTCCCAAGTTTATCTTGTACTTTTGGCTTTTCCAACCTGTAATACTGGTATGATCAATACATCTTGAGGAGTTTACATAGGTTTCTCTTGAATTCCAATGGAAATTTCAAAGGAGTCTGACTTCTGTATATATTTATTTCCCTATCATGTACTTAAAGCAAAAAATACTGTATCAACTGCTTTTCCTTTAAATACTGTTAATTAATTGCTTCTCTGAGAAACTAGTTTACCAGTGTAAAACTCTTTGTGTCACTGGTTTACTTTTGTTCATTTAAAGTAACTGCAGAAGCTTAAAAAGAGTTAAAAATACATAAATACTTGTCAGTACAGTAATGAACAAAGGAGGGCAACCAACAGTAGCACCTGCAGTTTTCAAACAAAATCAATCGGTATGACTATAGCTAAAGTGACTGTGACAAATGCTGCCAAAGAGAACAGATTTTCAGACTGATCACTGTCTGTCATGGGAAATCCCCAAGATTTGAATTGGGAACTTCAGAACAAGACTTTAGGAGTCTTGTTCTTGACATGCAAGTTCTTTACTGTGAGGGTGGTGAGACCCTAGAATGGGTTGCCCAGAGATGTTGTGGCCATCTTGTCTCTGGAAATGTTCAAGGCCAAGCTGGATGAGGCTTTGAGCAACCTTGTCTAGTAAGTAGTGTCCCTACCCATAGCAGGGGGCTGGAGCTAGATGATCTTTAAGGTCTCTTCCAACTCGAGCCATTCAATGATACTATGATAGTCCAGAATGCATTGAAGTACAAGTAAAACCAAATCTGTCCTTTTTCCCTTCCTCCAAGCTATTCTCTAAATAGACATATAGCTATGGATCTGAAAAATGCACCAAAACTACTAGCTTTGCAAAGCATCAGAAAGCAGTAATGCATCTATAGCCCAGTCCAATCACAAGTCTCCAATAAAATGAGCTACTAAGCAAAATTGGAAATTGAATTCGTTGCAGGGGAAAAAAAGTTGGTATGGACAATTAAGAGTGGGTTATTTCACTAGTCTAAAGCGTAGGTGTTCTTGAAGTTTTTAAATTTTATTTGTGATTACAATTAATGCAGACATTCAAAAGTTCTGTTTTTGAATTTATACATCAATGGAGTTATTACATAAGAAATTTTTGTTACCTGATTCAGGAGTTAGTCTGACCTTTAGAATGGATACTAACTAGTAGACTTATGGCAGACACCAGAAGTGTTTACCTATTACCAGACTAAATAAACTTCTTACACTAGAGAACCACCTTAAATAAGAAATTACTTCCAAAATTGTCTTCCTCTGTATAAGTGGTACTATGTTGAAAACCTTGAAACTTTTTGAAAACACTTTGAGATAATGACTGTACAGTTTACGAGAAAAAAAAATGCTTTGGTATGTCTTAACCCACATAGATTGAACTGATGCAGTGCAAAAATTTTTGAGGAGGAAGGATGCTTAATGTCTGGAGACACCTGTAGATCACAGTGCATGTGGCAAAGAAAACCCTTCCTTTCACCAAGAGAGGCTGACTAAGTGTGCTGTGTGCCGATACTATATAATGATTTGTGTCTGTCTGGAGAACACCAGGAGTGGAGAGTTACCTACGTTGAGATGAGCCTGCCAGCTGAACAAGGCAGTTGTTTGACAAAGTGAGAGGGACATTTTAAAAATAGGCTTACAGTTTGTGATGTGAAGTCCTTTAGTTCTTCACATAATGCATTTGTGATAGGATGCAAAGATACAGCTAAAACTTCTAACGAAAGGGAGAAATTAATTCCTTACTCTACTGTATGTGCTTAGTGGCATTGGTAATAGCATCATTAACTTCTTTTCAGTAGGTATTATTTTATAATAGCAATTTTTTAACTTGTTTTCTGGATTTTACAATTGAAAAGTTTAATCCGGCATTTCTCCTAGTTAGATCATATGTTTACTACATATTTTTTTAGATTCTGTTTGTCCTATCACTACAGTATTAATTGTACTATTATGCAATTGTTTCCAGAATTCTATTCCGGAGCACGCAATATATGCATGAGAGACTCATCTCCATGGCTGCATCTTTCAAATTAAGGCAATGGTTAATATAACAGTTACTGGACATGAGAAACATTCTGCACTGAAGTTCTTTCCAGTGAGGGTGGTGAGACACTGGAACAGGTTGCCCAGGGAGGTTGTGGCTGCTCCCTCCCTGGAGGTGTTCAAGGCCAGGTTAGACAAGGCCTTGAGTGACCTGTCCTAGTGGGAGGTGTCCCTGCCTATGGCAGGGGCTTGCAACCAGATGTGAGGTCCCTTCCAACCTTACCATTCTATGATTCTGTAAGTTGGGCTGCTCTAGGTTTGTTTTCGGAAGTCAGACAGAAAATACTTGAAGGATGTTGAGGAATTCAGCATGAAGTCAGGATGCTGAGTTACATGTAATGATTTAATATACTATCCTTGACATTAGGAAAGAAATCTGTAACATCTGTCTGGCATCCTTTCTTGTTGCAAAGCTAAATTCTCTTATTTATCCACACTGCATAGAGAATGTTTATAGCCACAATTTATGAAGTTAAATAGCTCCATCATGTCTTCCTGCAGCCATCTTTCTTTTACATTAAATAATCCAAATTCCTTTTAACTATTCTTATAAACTGAGTTTTCTGGGTCTTTGGTCATCCATGTAGCTCTTTAGACTCTCACAAGAAGCACCCACATGTCTTCATGATGTGCTTAATTAAGTACAGTATTCAGCAACAGTGATTATTTCAAGTGGTTTATAAACAATGTTTCTATTTATAAATTCCAGTATGTTTTTTATCCATTTTCCAGTGTGACACAGTTGACATGTTTCATATGTGATCTACTACAGCCCCTATGTTTTCTACAGAATTACATCTAGCTATTCACAACTTGCTGTGTATTTCTGCAGCTAATTACTCCTACATGGCTTCATAGTTCTGCTCTTTTCTCTAAATCTTATCCTGGTGTTAGACTATTCAGCTAATATCACAAGATTATGTTCTGTTTCAAGATTGTATTCAATCAAGGTTATTTCTCCTACACTACTGTTACCCATAAATATCCTGTCTTCTACCACCTGAGTTATTAATGAAAATATTGAACAATATCATACCTATATTGAAGCTGTGTGACTCTGCTTGATACTTTTCCCTAGTTTGACAATGAAACACTAGTAACTTATTTCTGGGGTTTTTTTTTCCCCAGACATTTTAATGTCTCTTTTTTCACATTTCCCTGGCTTGCTTTTGAGAATGCCATCCAGAAGAGTGTTCTAAAACTAAGATGCTTAGCATCTCTTGCTTTTTCTCACTGACTTTCTCCACAAAGTGTGGATTTTGTCAGTTACAGTATCTTGGTTTGACAGCATTTGTTACTAACAAGTCCATACAGGTAATTAAATATCCCTTTGTCAGATGTCACATTTGTGTCTTGGGTAAGCATTTTGAGGACAAAATGTAAATCACTCCTTTTATATTCTAACATAGAATCATTACAATTGGAAAAGACCTCTAAGATCATCTAGTCCAACGGTCAACCCAACAGTGTCTTCTAGAAATAGAGATAGTTTGGAAGTGAGTTTTAGGTTGATTGGGTTTTGTTTTTATTTTGGCACATGGTAAAATTTCCCAAGTATTTGTAGGAATTAGAGGTACATCTAGGCAAAAAGGGAGGGAAGAAACTCCTAGACATGAGAAGTGAACACAATTCCAAGAAATCAAAATAGCTTAAAGTTAGGTTGGCAATGTTACTAATAATATATTTTAATTGGGTTACTATTGAAAGCACCTGCAATCTATCTGCATTTATGTGTACAGCTATGTATACATTAACTAATACTAAATGTATACCACATATCTACAGCTGCATGCAGAAAAAAGGGCTGCTGCTGCTGCCAATGCAGGCAATTGTGTACTGACTCAACCCTTGAAAAATAAGTTACAGCTGTTGTGTTTTGTTCTGTCACAACAAAATCTGTATTTGCAGACTATGTGATGCTGTGAATAATTCACAGCTGATGCACACAGATTTCTCTATGATGACTTCCAGTCAGGGGCCACCCTTTATTTAAGATAAAAGAGATAAAACCAGGTACTTCAAGTACTCTGAAAGGGGAGTACCTCAGCCAAAAGAGGACTTCTTATAGTCCTATGCATTTTTGTGTATGAAACACAAAACCCACTGCTTCGCTATGCAGTTGAATGTCATTAGTGTTCTGAAGAAGCTTACCTTTATCCTTCCATGCATATTGGGCTTACTGCCAACCGAGTAAGAAGCCTGGCACATCTTTTATAGTCTGTCATGAAAAAAAACCAAAACCATAAATAGATTAGTAAAATAACCATGTTTGTCTTTAAATATCAAAATTGGTAAGTGTGCAAATTGTTGCAAGAATAAGGTTCAATTAACACTTTCGTTTTCAACACTACTGAAATCAACTCCTTAGTCTTGGACATCAGAGAATTGCTTTGGCTAGAAAAGACCTTTAAGATCATCAGATTTAACCATTATCTAACTGCACCAAGTCTCATGGCTAAACCTTGTCCCCCAGCACCACATCTCTGTAACACCTCCAGGGATAAGGATTCAACCATCTCCTTGGGAAGCCTGTTCCAGCATTTAAGAACCCTTTCAGTCAACAACTTTCTGCTAATACCCAAACTAAACCTCCCTTGGTGCAACTCATCACATCACTTGTTACTAAGAGACCAACAAACACCTGATGCCAACCTCCTTTCAGGGAGTTGTAGAGAACATTGAGGTCTCCCCTCAGCCTCTCCAGACTAAACAGCCCCACTTCCCTTAGCTGCTCCTCACAAAACCTCTTCTCCAGACCCTTCACCATGTGAAAGGAGTGTGTAAGAACTGCACAACTGAAAGCCATGTCTAACAGCTTATGTTGCTGTGTAACAGACTTCTGCGTAGTTATCTATAAACAAATAGCACCAATGTGCTTGGAGGCTCTCCAAGTGTATGTATGTATGCAAATGTGCTTCAACATGGGATCTAAGTATGTGACTGTAGTATTTCCATACTAGAGAAAGATTAAGTAGTGCTCATCCATCTTTGAAATGCAACCCTCAGTAAGTGAGTCTATCAAGTAGTACAAAACTCCAATAAGTCATCTTCCTGGAAAAAACTGTTAGGAAAATGATATATCCTAGTCATAGGAATGTTAAGTACAGCCCGTGTAGGTGACCACACAAATTCACTTCTAACTCTATTAAAAAAAGTTTCGTCTTAAAACTAGTACATTTTTTTCCACTGTAGCCCTATTAGGAGTAATTCTTATTTTAGGTACTTTCTGCATTTTAGTGCATTCATAAGGGGCAGAACCAATGCAAAACTAAAAAACAAACAAACAAACAAAAACCCTAAACTTTTTTCTTTAACAGGGCAAATTTAAAGCAAATACGAAAATTAGGTTTGGACAGACAGCAGAGTAAATTGCTTTTTAGATAACAATACTACTAGAAAGCATGCCAACAAAATGCTTTTGTACTGGCTACCACCATCCAGCAGCATCATAGATGATTTGAATTTCTTTGTTGTATGGCCTCTGAATTTCTACGTGGAATGTACAGTATTACCTGAAACCAGGATATCATAAAAAATTAGCATCACATTGTGTGTGAAGAACTAAAATAGGTCGTTTAGCTCATTTTCCTAGAAGAAAAGCACTTGAAGGAGAGACACTGGTCAGTCCAGTCTGGTGACTGATGTGTTGATTTTCGTTAGGCATTATTGCATTAATGAGTAACTACATCTGATGTTGTCTAGAGATGCAATGTTAACAACCCCTAACTCACCACATAGATATGCTATAATTGCCATTCCTACAAATTATCCTCCATTATCCAGACATCATACTGGTAGGTATGTCACCTATCAGGAGGAAAAGGCTAATTCAGACAATACCAATTCAAGTTTGTAGCATTGCTGCTGGGAGTACCCTTTAGTGCCGAGTCAAATGATTTGTGCTGTGTTGTGAAAAAGGCAGTATGACCATTTGTTTGTTCAAATCAGAGTAGTTATAAGCAAGTTCCATCCATGTAAATGCAATGCAATATTGTTAACCACTATATTTAAATTCTTATCTTTCCAAGGTATTCCTAATCTGAAGCCTTACTAACAGGGGAAAAGGTCTGTAATTCTTACCAAATATGCCTTAAAAATATATTGGCCTGGAATATTTATTAATACTTGAAACTTGGAATCTGTAACTCTTGTTTCTATTCCCAGCTTTGCTACTGACCCAACTGGCTGACCTCAGACAAATAAAATAAAGTGTGCTTCCATTCTGAAAAGGTTGTACTAAAATAGTTTCTGCTTACCCAACAGGTCCACCTCACTATGAACCTGGAGTCACATGTATTGATAACTGTCAATGTGTGATTTAATTTTCTGTGCTGATGAGAGATCATAAGCTGCATTTGCTTATTTGTTTCCATCAGCACTTTTTGTAGTTAATTATTTCATTATTTTACTGAGCTTTAGGAAATCATGCTTTCATAATTCACTGAAGACAAAGGCTGCAAACATTCCATATCAACATTTGGTAGTTGAATAGTAAAAATAGAAAATGTCTACAAAATATGGTCTGCATAAATCATCAATTAAAAGGAAAAAACCCACATGGATTTCCGATCCTATCTTTGCTTTGCAGTATTAGAAATCAAATAGGAAGGACATGGAAGTGTTGGAGCGGGTCCAGAGGAGGGCCACAAAGATGATCAGAGGGCTGCAGCAGCTCTCCTATGGGGACAGACTCAGAGAGTTGGGGCTCATCAGCCTGGAGAGGAGAAGGCTTCGAGGACACCTTATAGTAGCCTTCCAGGATCTGAAGGGGGGCCTACAGGAAGGCTGGGGAGGGACTCTTTACAAGGTCTTGCAATGACAGGACAAGGTGCAATGGGTTTAAACTGGCAGAGGGAAGATTTAGACTGGATGTTAGGAGGAAGTTCTTTCCAGTGAGGGTGGTGAGGCACAGGAACAGGTTGCCCAGGGAGGTTGTGGCTGCTCCCTCCCTGGATGTGTTCAAGGCCAGGTTGGACAAGGCCCTGAGTAACCTGTGCTAGTGGGAGGTGTCCCTGCCTATGGCAGGGGCTTGGAACTAGATGATCCTTGAGGTCCCTTCCAACCTTACCATTCTATGATATTATGATTCTAAATATGAGAGGTTTGTGAGAGAAGTTGTGTTTCTATGGCAAGCAAACAGCTTTGGTTTGGAACCAAAGAGACACATGTGTCAGCACCTAAGGAAGCAAGACATGGCCATTCTACACAATTGCTGTTTTATGGAAGCCCAGTTTTGGCACTTACATGCTGGGATGGTGCAGTCCCTTGTGTTGTGATAAAGTCGATGAAAATGTTTACTACATTTTGGGCTAAAGTAGAGTGGACCTGAAATATAAAGAAAGAATAAGTAATAAATTAGCACAGCCCACAGGAAGAATAGTGCAGTTCATGGTATGTGCATGAAATGAAGGATACTAATGCAAAATTAAAACATACCTGTTAAATGCTTTAAGAACTTGTCTTTCATCCTCAGATCTCTGGGAACTATTTCTGTTGGACAGAATAAAGAATAGTCACTGCTGCGCTGGAACTATGCTTGCCAAGCATAGCATGAGGAAAGGGAATAAACTCTGTCCAGCAAACATCACCTGTATGTCTTGACAGATGCACAAAGGTCAAAAGTCCTTTGCATACAGCAGGCCAAACTGCAAGCATTAGTTTTACATAAGAAGCCACTGTGAAATGCACTGTGAAACACACTATGATGATGAAATGAGTTGCCTGTTAGGTGTGCAGTCGTTAAGGATGATGCCAAGTAAGAGTCAGATTTTAGCTTTCTATGAATTACAAGTTTACTGAGATTTAAGTTTTCAGACATTTTAGTTTGTGGTTGCTCAGAAATAGCATACTCTGCTAGTGGCAAACATCCACAGTATCACGGAAGTTTGGGGTTGTGTCTTATTTCTCTTATGCAAATATATCTGCTCTTTTGTCACAAGTGTATTTGTAACTGTCTTGCCGCAATCATGAAACTGGATTGATCTACTTACAGGAATCTTTTTCTCTCCTTCCCCTTAGCAGTAAATAGAATTCACAGGAAATGATCCCAAGCAAATTGCTCTCTTCTGGCTCCCTGTTTGTGGTTTACCGCCTTGTGTTTTGTGTTCAGCAGATGGCAAAAATGAAACTGGTTTACTGAAATCCATTTTAGCCCTAACCCTTGCTGGTGTCTTCCTGATTTACAGCTATCTTTGATTGCTTTCTGTTATGAATGCTATTCTGATAGCTTAGTGCTGATTGTGTATGATACACTACATGGTGCTTTATTTATTTGACCATGAATGCCTAAGCAGCCTTTTTCATTCCCCTGGCACCTCTTATCAGATATGAAGCAGAGAGCATTTCCATTCAGATCTGATTCACTTGTGAGGTTAGACACTTCTCGAAAGTCATTCTTCATTTACTTCTAACTTTAGTCAGTGTAAGTAAAATTGACCTTATCAAATTTGACCTAATTATGTCATGAAGAGCATTAAAAACACACATGCTTTACTCAGAAGTCTCCCATGGGGCAGGCTCACTGAGAAAGTGATGCCAAAAATGAAATGAAAGACTCTAAGCAGTAGTTCCTTTTCAGAGTTGCTGGGAATAAATCCATTATAGTAACAGAATGAAAAATCCAGCTTAGGAGTCAATAACACCACTACCAACTAATCCACTCTGAAGTAGGTTTATTGTTTATATAGAGAACTGTTCAGCACAAAACAGATGTTTTACACCAATATGCTGATTTATGGTGGCCAAAAGCACATAGTACACTGAAATTTAGAGTTGTGCAGATCAGGGTTCCCAGTTCCAGTCTGGCCTCTCAACTTTTCAACACTTAGAAAACAGAACGTTCTCACTGTGCTGATCTTAAGTGCAACAAAATTGTCTGCCTCTGTATATTAATTAATCATCCAAATGAAGAAGTAACATTTCATTACAACCAACAGCAAATGCAAATTGTGAAGGTATATGAATATGAAAGAGAACGAAGAAAAGGCAGAATGAAGCTTTATGAGACCAATAAAGGCAAAATAAATAGCATACTGGTGACACGAAAGTTACTTTTGAAAAAAAGATGAATAGACATTTGCTGGAAAATATTGAGAAAGTCACTTTCAGTAGGAGTACAATGAGTATTGGTAATGCTGCAGGGGGTTGGGATGACAGTGAACAGTAAATTAGATGTAACATCAGGACAAGCCAAATCAACTTTAAACTGGATATGCAGAAGTACATCATGAAACTGAGCAGTAACTATCAGTTGCTATGTAGCTTGGTACAGCTTCTTCCAGATGGCTCTTCGCAACCCAGAACATCTTAAAAAAGCAACCCAGGCTATCACTGAAGGTTAGAGAAGAGCCATTCAAACGAGTAGAAGGATGACTGTAGGAATGTCCCAAAGTGGTCATTGTTTATACAGTTACAGAGGAGCACTAGGTTTCAATTCCCTAGTATTTCAAAGGTGCTGCCTTCAGAGCACCAAAAGAGCTAACCAGCAGAGTGAAAGGTTTACTGAGGCTGAGCTGCAGGAAAGACTTCTAGATGTGAGATCTACAAAGACGTACTATACAAAGTCTTGCTAGGATCATTGCCAGGAAACAAACTAAGCACAATTTTTAAAAAGTGGTAAACTTCCAGGAAAAAAATAATGTTTCCATTCCTTATTTCTTTGATCTCAGTCCACTCCAGTCTTTTCCCTTTTTGATGGGTTTTGTTCAAAGCCAACACACAGGAAGTTGGACTTTCAGTTGAGTACATTATCCAGAGAGACTCTGAGATGTGAATGGAGTTTTTCTATTCCAAATCTGCTATCTGCATCTGTTTCTGATAACAAAAGGAATCTGCAGGTGTTTCGAGTGGTGAATCCTTGTAAAATTAGTAACCCGATATGATGTCTCATTTACCCAGGCATTACAGAGAGAAAGAAAAAAAAATTTCTTAGGTCATAGACTGACTTACCAACTCTCTGCTCATCCTGGTATCCTCCATAGTCTGGCACTTCTCTTCGATCTAAGTTATAGTCATGCTTGGAAAAGTACTGCAGCCCACTGTCCTTCTCCAGGTGGTACCTTTTCAGTTCCTGAATGATCTCCATGATCAGATTTAGGAGACTTTGCCTGTCCTTCAAATCTGCAGAGTCAGTTTTCTCTTTGCAATATCCTGCCGAGAGCATTAAGAGCAGCAGCCCCAGCAACCCAGAAGACCTCAGTCCACACATTGCAGTCTGACCAGAGGTGTGCAGGAGCAGCTGGAAAGGAAGTATCCGCTCCTGTGGTAAGCCTCCTATTTTCACTGGAAGAGAAAAAGGGCGGTGGGTCGGAGGTGGGGACGCTCATGGGGGTGAAATCAGAAACGTGACAGGAGGAGGGAAGCGCTGAGACCGCTTCGCAGGTAATAGAAGTCAGGACCTCAACAGCTCCGCCAGCCCCAAGGCTGCCAGCGCCACTGAAGCCGACCCCCGGGGAAGAGCCGCCCCACCGCCCACCCACCTGGCAGCTTGCGCTTGCGGGAGGGCCGCGGCGGGACACTTGGCCCCTGCGCCCGGGCGGAGCAGATTCCCGACCTCGACGGGCTAGCAATACGCGACGGGGGAGCGGAGGGGAGCGGAGAAGCGCGGGCGAGGAGTGAAAAACTTTCCCTGAAGTTTTGTTTGTTTGTTTGCTTTGTTTTTTCTGCCGGAGAGCTCCGGCGGCTGCGCATCGAGTGAGCCCCCCCAGCCCAGGCTGCGGGGCTGCGGGCTGGATGGGCGGGTCGCAGCTGGAGGGCAGCGCACGGTAACGCCAGCCGTGTCTTACTTTCTCTGTTCTTTTCCCCACCCAGCTCGGGAACGGGGCGCGGGCGGCGATGTCCATAGGGCAGCGGCAGCCGGCCGTAGCCGGAGGACGATGCCTCAAATTCGGGGTCACTCGCCTTCCGACGGCTGGGTGCCCCCTGTGCCAGCGTGCCGGGGGCAGTCGGCCCACGCACATGGCTGCCCCACGGTGCGTGGCGGCTCTTCCACACCAACTTCGGTGGGAGTCCCACAGCGCCCGCGTCCTGTCACCGGCGCGGATCCGCAGTGCCACCAACCTCACCGCACGCAGCGCTCCTGCTCAGCGAGGCGTTAGGGACAGGGTCGTGGGGAAGAGGCAGGGAGGAAGAAGGTTTGTCAGTGCTTCCCGGCCGCTTTACCTGTGTCTCTGTCCCGGGAGTGTCTTCCCCACGGGAGTCTCTCCCCGGCTCTCCTCAGACGGCAGCGTACAGCGAGCAGCGGGGAGTCCAAGTTTTCCGCGGCTGGCCTGCCCGCCCCCCTCCCGTCCCTACACTCCCGCCGTATCCACAAACTACTCCATCGCCTTCAGCTCCAACGCAGCCGCTTATATAGGCTATAGGATGGACATGAGACGGCAGATAGTATCGACTTGGAAGTGGGTGGAAAACAATAAAAGTCCACTTGGCAACCTCGGGAGCGTCGCTGCTTGCACAAGTTCCCCCCTTCCCGCCCTCCCCTCCTTCCCTCCCTNTAGAAACTCGCTGAGGAGCCTCTGAAATATTCATGGCTCTGGCACAGCTCCCCGTCAGGCGGGTCCCCTGTCCCGCGGCCGCAGCCACCGCGCTCTCCG
>VWZE01007871.1:196237-228458 GCA_013396675.1 Eubucco bourcierii
GGGGGCGAGCTACCGGGGAAGAGGAAGGCTATTTTCTGCTCTCTTCGAGCGGGAAGCTGGCGGAAAGGTGGCTGGAGCGGGGTCTGGGTGGAAGAGGCGGGCGTGTCGCTTTTCTCGCTGATTCTTGGCAAGGGCAGTCCCGGGTGGCGAGGCAGCTTCCTGGGCTCGCGGCGCTGCCTGGAAGCTCTCCCGGCGGGGCCGCGTGGGGTGAAGAGGAGGAGAGCGAAGGCAGTGCCGCTGGCAGGGGAGCCCCGCCAGTTCTTTCAGCGCAGGGTGACAGCCCGAGCTAAGGGGTGGAAGCGGCGTGAGGAGCCGCTGGTGGACGACGAGTGGGACAACAACCTCCTGCAAGCGCTTTTGCTTCCCTCTAAGAACGGGACCCCTCTTGCCAGAGCCGCCTCCCCAAAATAAATAAACACAGCATAAATAAACGCAGCCCAAATAGGCCGCCCTCCCTGCAGAGCCCCTCGCAACGTTCAGAGCAGAAGGGGTGAAACACGATCCGGCGGAACTTTTTGTTTACTTTGATTGTGTGGCTAAAACCTCTCCCTTGGCAGCTGAAACGGGGCAAGTACGGGGCTGGATCCCGTGGCGGGCGCACTTCCCAAACCCTGCAAGACGACGAGCTGGGAGCGGGAAGCGCTCGGAGTCCGCCTGCTGAAGCGGCGGTGGCGGGCGGGAGTGCGCACAGGCAGCAGCCGGTACGCGCGGACAACCGCCCGTGGACAGGTAGGGCGCGCCGCCGGCTCCTCCTTATCCAGCAGCAACAGCGACCCCTCGCGGGCGCTGCTGAGCCTGAGCCTCCGTCGCTGCTTATCTCCTTCCCTCCGCCCGCGGCCAGGCGGCGCTGAGGGGTGCGGCCCTTAGCGATGGTTGTGCTGCCCCTCAGGGAAATCGCTTCCCGCCCAGTCCCAGAATGGTGGGGTTAGACAGGGCCTCCGGAGATCGTCTAGTCCAATCTCCGCTGCTGGAGCAAGGTCATCTAGAGTAAATCCCACAGGAACACGTCCAGGTGAGTTTTGAATGTCTCCAGAGAAGGGGAGTCCATCACTACTCTGGACAGCTTCCTCTGTCGCAGCTTCCTAGTGCTCTGCCGCCCTGAAAGTAAAGAGGTTCCCCCTCATGTTTACCGGAATTTCCTGTCTTCCAGTTTGGATCCATTTGCCCTACACTTCTGTTATTTTCATCTGTTGTAAATGATTTATCTTTCCTTTAAAAACAACAT
The DNA here is from genome assembly GCA_013396675.1 of Eubucco bourcierii. Classification (NCBI taxonomy): domain Eukaryota; kingdom Metazoa; phylum Chordata; class Aves; order Piciformes; family Ramphastidae; genus Eubucco; species Eubucco bourcierii. The sequence continues at coordinate 197,463 of VWZE01007871.1, forward strand.
ATGCATGACATGCCTGTCTATTACTACAAAGATCTCAGACCATGCTCTCACAGTGAAGGTAATTAAAGAAAAAAACCAAACAAAACAAAACAAAAAAAACCCCAAAAAAACAAAAACAGAAGACAAGAAAAATAAGCCACATGATGAAGAAAGACATCCAGAGGCAAGACTGAGCAAGACTGTGTTGTCAGGAGTCCAGAATCCCACCTCCTCTTTGGCTTTGCGGTTTGTTTCCAGTCACCTTAGGACTTGTGGGGAAAAAAATAAAATAAATCGAACAAGCAGTTCAACAGCAAGAAAGAACAGCTCTTTGCATGACTATGGTTGTATTTACAAGTTAGTCATATCAAATATTGACACATTAGGGTCACCTAATGTAGACAGGGAAGGTAGAAAATGAGCCAGGTAGTATACAGCCTGGTGTTCTGTTTCGGTGATTACATTTCAAGCAGTCTTCCACCTGAAGTAATCTCTGGAAAAAAAGGTAGATACAGCTGCAGAAGTGAAAGAGATGTTCAGAAAGCTAACTAAACATCTGGACTGACTCTCCTCTAGCTTACAGCTACAATTTCTGTGTTATTTTTGGTCACCATTCCTTACGGAAGGAGCATCTTGTGTTTTGAGAGCACACCAGTTCAACTCAGGAACGTCAGGCTGCATCTTTCCTAGTAAGTACCCAGACCTGTCTGTCCTGTCTGACAAAGAGGCCAGCTGGCTTGGAACAATCTTGTGAGTTGTTGAATAGTATGGCTAATGTAGTTTCACAGAATCACAGAAACATTTTGATTGGAAAAGACCCTCAGGATCATCAAGTCCAACCATTATCCCTACTCTACAAAGTTCACCCTTAAACCATATCCATAAGCACCACACCCAAGTGGCTTTTAAACACATCCAGGGTTAGTGACTCAACCACCTCCCTGGACAGCCCATTCCAATGCTGACCAATGCCTGTTTCTTTCTTTTGAAGAGACAGTGGACACAATTAGAAACTGCCTTAATCTGCCTTAGGAGTTAACTCCACCATAAGTCTAGGAATGGGATAACAGGTATGGACAAAAGAGACAACAAGGACAAATTAACATTATGGATGATTTCATTACAGAGCTTAGGAACATTCCCTTAAATGCACTAATGTAGAAGTAGACTCAAAGTACAATGGAGATATCTGAGATATGAGGTAGATAAATAAACAGCTTGTTGCCTCTGTGCATGCAGAAGCTGAGGCAAAGATCTGCTATGTTTATACAAAGGTGTGCAATAATTCCCACTACTTCAGTGAAGTTAGTTGAAATTCACACCAGTAGACCTAGGATAATTTAGTGCTTCAACAGGTTAGATTTTTATAAGCGTGTTTTCTCAGGGCTCCATCTAAGCTAACCATCTAGATGCTAACTACCTAAACGCTACCAAGCTGCTACTATACATCCATACTGCCAAAACTACCATCCCTGAGACTTCCACTCACCCTCGGTCTGACTCGGTGGTTTCTAAAGCGAGTAGGTGCACTGTCTGCCGCGAGCACTCACAGATTCTTGGGCTTTTTCTATGGATACCGTGAAGTGCCTGGCTTTTGTCAGCACTAAGCATCCAGGATGCCAAGGAAAGTGTTCTGGGATTTACAAAATGTTAGTTTTAGTCTCTTCAGGCAGAGATGAAAGGTGAACACACCTTCCCAGGCAGGACAAAAATCTGCTTGCTTTCCTTGAAAGTAGGTGCAGAGGGGGATGCAAAATTCTATCTCCAAAAGCAATACAAACCTGGAAGATCAGATTATAGAGGTAATGCTATACAATGAGCATTTTGGCTTGTCCCGGAGTGGGAGGTTTCATTTTTATAACATCTGCTGTGATTTTTTTCTCTTATTTTAACAGTGTGTCAAGTTAATCAACTCTTCTGCCATCAAAAACTGGATGATGGCAGTTGAATGTTGGATGTTCTATGAATAGAAAAATCTACAGTGTTATAAATGCTACATCTTTAAAGTAAACATTAAGATCCTCAGAATAAGGGGCTTGTGAAGCAAGCACATGAGTGAGAAGATCCAAAGCAGTATTCAGTGAATAGTTTCAACCAGTGTACATCCATGTTCCCTTAGTGGTTATGAAACAGGCACCAGCATTTGGGATTCAGAACAAACACCAGGCAGAATTTCTAGCTATGTTAAATAACACACTTTAGTCACTGTTTTCACCAATTCCATTCTGTTATGCCATGCTAAAAGAAACATATCTTGACTTCTTTTACTTACGTGTTGTACGTGAAAACAAGAAAATGTGTTCCCTTCAGTTCTGTCTTCTAAGGCTGGTGAAATTTTCATGCTAAGAGCCCTACAGCTTCAAGCATGCTCGTGTTTCTACTGATTATAACAGACATAAGGGTCCCTATCTATATTTAATAAAAGCAAGTGCAACATTTTCTGAAGTGATTGCAGAGCAGAGCTGATTGTCTAAATCAGGCTCATAACCAATACATGAACTGAGTTTACACTTGGGAGAAAATTCCAGTGGACATCATAACACACTATAAAGGTCTTTTACTGACCTCAGAACCTCAAAATAATATTCTAAAATGCATTTTTTTTCCTTAAATATTGCATCAGCTTACAAAAATCTGCAGTTAAGTTCCACTGCTGTCTTGAAAACTGAGAGAAAACCTTGAAAACTGACAAAAAAGCAGTATTTATTCTTCAGCTTACATGTCAGTCTTGCTAGAGATAAATGTGAAGGAATGAGAAAAGGGCTGGTAAATCTGTAGGAATAATTGTGTAGATGTCAGTTGGTTGACATGACAACTGGACTTCCACTATACTGACCACACATATGGAATCTACACATGTAATAGTTTTTAGATCTATATGGCAAAATATATACATGGCATCCAACAGATGATATTTTACAAAATTTCTGCTCCAAGTTCTGAAAATGTAGAATATGTTTTCAATGTAATGTATTGTACATAAGTATAAAATAATATTTATGCACCTGGCTCAGTCAGCTCTATGAGCCTCCATCTCTCAGAGGCAATGCCCAATGATAGCTCCTGGGGGGGACTAAAGATGAGGCATTAAGAATTCCTATAGCACTGAAATCAGCCAGAGAACATATATAACTAGAACAAAAACTTCAACAGATGTTAGGAGTATTAAAACCAATTGAGTATTTTAAGGGCTTTCCCCACTTCCTACCTAATGCAAATGCCAACAGGATCAAAATCCCATCAATCATCACTGCAACCAAAACTGAAGAACTTTGATACAGCTTCCAAATGTTTTATCAGTATTAGACAGGCCCAGCTTGATGTTTGTTAGAAAGTTTTTAAAAAGAACAAACCACAGCAAAAAAACCCAAACCAGATTTCTGGCTATAATTTTGCACGTAAATCCAAGCTCTTACTTGGCCAACACATAGGTTACTGAGCCAATTTCAAAATTATCTTCAATCAGCTTTGCAACGCTGCACCAACACAACTGTGTTGCACCAGTGCAAAACTGCTTTGGAAATGCTGATGAACTAGCAGGAGCAAATTTAGGTCTTATGGGAACACTTTTCTAGTTGCCTTTCATGGTCTTCGAAGTATCCCCTGGAATCTCCAGAGACCACTCCCCTGAATTATTCTGTATGTAGATTTTCAGAGATATTTTATTTTGCACAGTAAAGATAAATGACCCAGAGAAGCAAGTCAAACCTCTTTCAGCTGTAGACTGTTGCCTGCAGGATGACACTAGCAAACCAGACCTCTAACTTTAATGCGTAAGGGAGGTTATGGGTTTAATCTCATTCTAAGAAACTATTTTTTGAGACCATAAGCAGTTCTACAGCTACTGTGCAGTAGTAAGCCTACTATAGGTGTGTTCAGTGTTGAGTCCTGTTGTCTGTTCCCTTAAGTCGTATAGCTGCAATTGCAGAAACTGCCTTCCCATAACAAAACTATGAGTAAAAGGCCCTGGCTTATGTCTCATTAGCTGATAAAGTGCATTACATTTTCTGGTGTGTTCTGATCTCCCTGTGTCAAAGGAAAGAGGATGGCTTCAGAATACGTAACAGCTCAGTAGTTTTAGAGGCAGGGTAGCTTCTTTATTTTTTTTTTTCCTGTGCTTCTTAGAGAGACAAGTGGATCACGTGTGTATTTTAGAGCCATTGCTGTCTTGGCATGGAGGTTTGCAGAGGTGCAGGCAGAATGTCTTGCAGATGTGCAGATGGGCACATTGTAGCGCTGGCTAAGCAAACCTATCATGTGAGGCACTTAATGCCTAATCCTGGTAAACTTAAGGCACAGCAGGTTTCCAGGTAGACAGGTACAAAGTATTAGGACTTGTTATTATGTAACAAGTGGAGCTCGGTTCTCATCTGTGTAATGTTTTCATGACCATGCAAAGAACCAATTATAAAAAATACTGCTTGGTGGTAAGAATCCTGAATATAAAATAATTAATAAAAATTACTAATTTTGGAAAATAATAGTTGCACCATACTACCTGCCGTCACAGATGTAAAAGCATAAAAAGATATAGATACACTGAATAGGGAATAGAATAACAGATTACAGTATTCTGTGCCTCCCTGAAGACTCTCCAGTCTCTGGAAGATTCATGTCTCTATGGTGGGACAATTAGTCCTAAACCTACAACATTTAATTCTAAACATACAACATTCACAACACATTTTTGAGAAAACATAGTTAAATGAAAAAAAAAAAAACAACCAACTGAATAAACACCAGAAAATCCCCCACAAACCACTGGGGCTCATGGTGAGAAAACCTTTTGTTTCTTGATTAGTCCCTATTTGTTATAATAAAAGAGAAAAAACCTAAATGGAGATTGGCTGTGAGATTTCACATTGAGTTCAACCTAAATAACAGAAGCAAGGGAATTGTTTCCACCTTTTACAGTTGGCATAGTCATCTGGGGAAATCTTTATGCATTTTTATAACAATTTAGGACAAATACCAGAAGGGAAAGGTTTCTGTCCTAAAATGTTGATTTCCATTTAAATATTCAACCAAGAGGTTACTTCTCTTGTGTGCAAATGTTGTAACATGTTCTGATAGATCAAAGAGTTTGTCTCTGTAATCAAAGGCATGCAGATGGATTTCTATTGCTACCCTTAGGTACGCACATAAATACAGCTATTTATACTCATCTTCTTACTTATTTTGCAGTGGTAGTTTAGTGGAAGTATCAGTTTGGTAGTTTCAGTTGTCAGACATTGTGATCAGATGTTTCTGTTAGAGGCTGTCACAGTATAAGAATGTTCCCTGGTCAGTGTTGCACTTTGACCTCTGCAATTATTCTTTTTTGAAAATACAACATTGAGTGAAAAACCACTCTTATTTCAGATGGAGATATTTATCTCCTTTTCATTGTCCATTCTTCACTTGTTAGAATGACAATACTCACAGGTTTGACCAGGTAACAGTGATTAGAAGAAGGATGAAATACAGAACCTTCATCCTCTGAAAAAGTCCAGCATTTCAAAACACCTTTCTTTTTCTTTGAGATAATCCCACAAACAAATATAAAACCTTCAAAAATATTGACAGTGGAAGATAAATAAAGGTTTTCAGGAAATCACAAGATCCTATGATTTTCCCAAAAATTAAGTGGTGCACCCAACTAATTCAGAAGTGGGAGTTCCCCACAATTAGAGCTAGTATGAGGAACATGTGAAGCAGGATGTCTACCAAATTAAGTCTCCGAAGGGCCTTTCAGGATCTTTAAAGCTTGAGTCTAAATAGATTTCCCAAGGCTACTATGTTTTTTGCTCCATGATGTCCATCAGCTCCTGACTGTGCCAAGAAACTTGATCTTGAGACTGGCTGTTCAGTCTGTGAAGTCCCCAGCTGCCTGACTCCGAGGCAATTTGTTTTGTGGAACCTACTAGGGAGCCGTATTTGTGATTTGTCAGAGGTTGATAGCAAGTAAAATATTTCTGCAGATCTTTGTTTTTAAGAAAGGAGTGCTCCTCTAAACAAATGTTGCCATATTGAAAAACATGTACTGCCTCTTTTCATGTAGTAGGAAGCTCTGGGTCTGAAAAACTGGTTGAAGGAATAAAAAGTAAAGGAGCTCAATCAACTTAGAGTATTTCTTAGTAACAAAACACTAAATATTTCCCCCCCATCCCCACCCCTTCTTCCTGCAGAAAAGGTGAAACTTACTGTGCAAAAAGCAAGTTACTGTGTAGGTAAGTAGTTGCCTACCAAATAGCAAGGCACAATTAAACATCAGAAAAAATTATGTGTTTTTTTGATTCATGACAAAAAATCAAGTATTTTCATTTTATTCATCTTGATCTATATTCAAGGTGAGGTGGTCTTGACAGTAGAACAGTTACCTGTCAGCAGTGTATCACAGGAGAATGGCAAATGCATCTGGCAGTTTTCTGCAGTATACTTTGGGAAAAAGCTGTTATTCCAGTATTGATCATATATGTGTCCAGAGTAAATGGATGCTCTGATTAGTAGCTCCCAGTAATGTGGAAAACAGGCACATTTTTGCTGACACAAAAAGGAAATTAGGTGGCTCTTTCTTATCTTACCCCAAGGAGTACATACAGAAGACGAAATTCAGGTGATACTTAGTAGAACCACATTAACCTTGATCCCAGTTCTCTCAGCTGATGAAATATCTGTGTACTTTGTCTCTCTAGAAGAGATTCTAATGAAACCAGCCCCAATTACATTATTCACATATCAGTGGATTGCTCATAGATTAATGGAAGGTAACAGAGATATGTTACTGAGTTTACTTGTCCATTTTAACAGATTTTCATGTTATTCAAGGTAAAACAACTGACTCTTGTGCCAGTGTATAATGGAATGTTTCTTTTGACACTTTATACAGCTCTTAAGTTGTTTTTATGGTTTGGGGACTTTTTGTTTGTTTGTTTGTTTTTGTTGTTGTGGTTCTTCCACAATTTTCCCCATATGTTCTTTTGTAAAAGGAAACATTAAAAGAGTTTATAGCTTGCCAGTGACAATCCCACAATCTCTGGATTTACTGTTGTATTTCTCTTATTAAACTTAAGTTCATTCTCTCATTTTGCTGCAGAATGACATTGGGCTATTATATCAGTGGCACATATTTAGCTCCTTAATAATATGATACCTCTGTGGTTAGTTCTGTCAACAAAAAACTATTGTCTAATAAAAATATCCACCCCATCTTGTTTGAAAAGAAAAACCAAACTGCTTTTTTGGTAAACTGAGATTAACTAAAATCCTATCCTTTAATTCTTTATTTATTGATCTTTAAATAATTTTCTATTAATTTACCTCTGACTGGAATCAGCCTAATAAATTATTATCCACATCACTCCATTTCCTCATCCTGAATGGTAATTAAAAAAAAAAAAAAAAAAAAAAAAGGGCGTGTTTTCAGTCTTCTACAGTTTCATTGTTAGTGTAATAAATAAATAAAATTAAAACCATGAGGCCAGATATTTCCTCAGCAAAGATTTAAGTGTTACTGGAAACATCCTACGTGCTTGTAGGATGCTTATCTGCTATTGATGTCTAATATCTTTCTCAGTTACTAGTAAATGAAAAATCTTTCCTTTATTCCTATGTGATCCTTGTATCTTATCTGGCTTTCTTCTAAACACAGAAAAAAAAATATTAATTGAATAAATGTTCCTTTTCTGCACTATCAATAATTTAACATTTCATGTCTAGTTAAAAGGCCTGTTTCATTGCTATGATTCATTTCTTTTCCAGTGCATTAGAGTTCTTCATTCAGTCGGGTCGCAAATGGAATTTTTTTTGCCGTTGCTGGTAGCTTTCCTATAGTTCAGGTGGTGTTAGTTGCCTGTCATTGTACTTTGATATTATTAGCACAAATTTTGTAGAGGAAAGTCATGCCTTCCAAATCTCTTGTGAGGAATTGGTGTGCATTAGGGTAATCTGCCTGATACTGTCAACAGGCTCTCTCAAAAGGCTCTTACGTAAATAAAGCATCTACTGAATAAGAAACAAAGTTGTCTAGAATACAGAAAAGTAGAGTAAGGTGTAAATTTTTGCTGTGCGAGTATGTTATCAGTACAGTCCTTCGGGGACTCTGCTAAACTGATAATTCCAAGCATATTCATAAGTGAGGCATTCCTTGGAAAATGTGACATTATTTACTTATATTAAGTTAGTCAGGAAGACCCGATCATGAAAAACAGCTCTTGTGGTTTAGATTCTCACTAGTGCTGCTCTAACCAGTACTCCTCATCCCACCTCTCACCTTAATCTTAGCTATAAACCTGCAGAGCAGTCAGCAGTGAAAGTTAGTCAACTTCCAACACATGAGTCTTACTGGGTATATTTGCTGCAGAAATCTGGGCAGTAGTCTGTAGGCCTCATGTACAAGATCTGTTTGCTGTGTATGGTACCTGAAAAAGAGATACTTCAGAGGTCTGCGTGTATTCAGTTTCTTTAGATTTAAAATGTTCACCAGTTCAATTCAAAGCATTCACATAATTTTTTGTTCTTGTAGCTTTTTTTTTTTTTTCTTTTTTAAATATTAATGGATTTTTTGCATTTCTTTATCTGAGGCTGGTAATATCTCCACTTTCAGTGGTTGTTGTTTCTACACTGTCTGTAATATAATTTATTTCTCTTTCAAAGGACACTCCCTCGAGCTTCCCATTTCTTATTCTGTTGTGTGTTGGGTTTATTAAACTACATAATGGCAACTACTTATTTATGAGAGGAGAGGGAGAAACACCAGTCACAGGCTGTCTATGCTGTTACTCATGACAGCAGTAAATTACTAGAAGTCAATTAAAAAAATGTTTACCATAAAACATGTTTGTTAACTCCAGCCTTCATCCTGCTCAAGCAAAGATTTCAATTGTACAGCACTTGTGCCAGTTCCTTTCAGTCTTGAACCTTGGCCTATCTTCACACCAAACTACTTGCTTAATAGTAGCCTGGGGTCTCATCACATACGCTACAACCTACTTTGAGTTGTTGAAAGCCAACTATTTATGATACTATAGGATGATATTATGATCATACTTGCTTCAGTAAGTTTGATGGTTCTAGATCCCCCGCTCTTCCCTGAAGATCTTGTAAAATCCACATTGAAAAAAAAATAGGAAAAAGAAAAAATATTTTCAGTCATTTCTATTGACAAACCTTAATTGGATGCAGAGTGAACGCTACTACATGCCAAAAACCTGTAACAGTTATGATCTCTGACCCTCATTATCTTGTAGATGACTATGCTTTGCTCTCCAGCTCTGTTACCCTTATAAACTACCTATGAAAACTTGCTAGAAAATAAAATAAAAGCTATTCTATGCCTCTTGGTTCCTGATTTGATACTAGCTATGCGAGCTTTGCAGGGTCCAAATTTAAAGCTAATTATTCTTCCTGTTCTGAATATTTTCACTTTACCAGCAATGCAGTGATGACTCACAGGAATTAATTTTGTTAGCTCCATCAAATAGAGTTCATGTGTCTTTTTTTGAATCTAGCCAATCAACTGTTTGTGTTCCATAATAAAATGATAACATACATGCTTGAAATAAACCCAGGGGGTTAATTCCTACCTTAGTGAATTAAGGTCCAGTCTAGAAGGAGCAGGAGAGCTTGCATACCAGTTTTTCAAGAATGTATGGATTTTAAAGCATTTGAGCTGCCACTGTATGTGTCCTGTTCCCTGGGTACAATTTGCTTTGTGCTGAAATAGTGGAGTAGTACCATGGTACTCCTATGATGGCCATAGGCAAAGCCAGTCCACCCAAAATGAAAAATGTGTGCAGCAAGGCTGTCACAAGTAGGAAAGACAGATTCAGAGGGCCTTGGAAAAGAAACCAGGCACTATCAGAACACCACCAGCAACAGCTGGCAGCAACTGTGCTTAAGAGTCAGTTACAAAGGCTAAGGGCAGTAGCAGTCCCCACAGAAGGTTCAAGAAGAACCTGTGAGCAGTTGCAATGACTTACAGGACAGTAAGAGCTCCAGACACACTAGTAACTTTGAAAACAAGAGATTCCAGAACTAGGGAAAATTATTAAAATCTGTTGCCCTGACTACAATAAAAAGAAAGTTGATACATAGGGCAAATATGATGATGGTGAACTCACAGGGAATGATTGTTCCAAATAAAATCAGCTTGAGGGTATCCTAGAAGCATTGCTAGAGCTTTCAGGTGTCATACTGAGATCTAGAAACCCTCAGGTTGTCAAATCATCCAGTTAGTGGAAGGTAATTTAGGACATTCTGGACCTGCTGTAGAAATTCTTGTAGGAATGGAAGATCACAAGCAACATGTGGTCTGGCATTCACTAAAACTGAAGGCTAGATCTTCCTGATTGTTTGATATAAACATGATATGAGGCCAATCTGCTCTCATATGTGCCTCTTTCCTATTATCATACATTCATTCAGGTCTTATGGTAGGAATTTATTACCAAAACATTACATAGGTGTTACCGACACACTCTTACTCTCAGTGCCCTGAGTCACTCAACAGCCCCTGCTTTATTTTCCCCTCTTCGAGTTGTTTGACCACCTGTAGTCAAGCAGCTGTGTAACCTGGGATCAAACTGATGAAAGGAAATCTGAAAGACCTGCTAGAAGCTGTGTTGGAGGTCTCGGTTGGCTCAGGAGCTGAACTGCAGTTCAGGCTCTTGTCTCTGGTCATACGAAATGCTTACATGCACCCCAAACCCATCTGTACTGTACCTAAATCATAGAATCATAGAATCATAGAATGGTAAGGTTGGAAGTGACCTCAAGGATCATCTAGTTCCAACCCCCTGCCATAGGCAGGGACACCTCCCACTAGTACAGGTTACTCAAGGCCTCATCCAATCTGGCCTTGAACACCTCCAGGGAGGGAACATCCACAACCTCCCTGGGCAACCTGTTCCAGTGCCTCACCACCCTTACTGTAAAGAACTTCCTCCTAACATCTAGTCTAAATTTCCCCTCTGCCAGTTTAAACCCATTGCCCCTTGTCCTGTCATTGCAAGACCTTGTAAATAATCCTTCCCCAGCCTTCCTGTAGGCCCCCTTCAGATACTGGAAGGCTACTATCAGGTCCCCTCGAAGCCTTCTCTTCTCCAGGCTGAAGAGCCCCAACTCTCTCAGCCTGTCCTCATAGGAGAGCTGCTCCAGCCCTCTGATCATCTTTGTGGCCCTCCTCTGGACCCGCTCCAACACTTCCATGTCCTTCCTGTGCTGAGGGTTCCAGAACTGCACACAGTACTCCAGGTGGGGTCTGACGAGAGCAGAGTAAAGGGGCAGAATCACCTCCCTTGCTCTGCTGGCCACGCTTCTCTTGATGCAGCCTAGGACTCGGTTGGCTGTCTGGGCTGCATGTGCACACTGCAGGCTCATGTTGAGCTTTTCATCAACCCAGACTCCAAGGTCCTTTTCCTCAGGGCTGCTCTCCAGCCATTCACCACCCAGCCTGTATTTGTGCTTGGGATTGTGCCTACCCAGGTGCAGGACCTTACACTTGGCCTTATTGAATTTCATGAGGTTGGCCTGGGCCCACCCCACCAGCCTGTCCAGGTCCCTCTGGATGGCATCTCTGCCCTCTAGCAAGTCGACTGTGCCACACAGCTTGGTGTCATCTGCAAACTTGCTGAGGGTGCACTCGATTCCTCTGTCCATGTCACTGACAAAATGTGCCTGTAGGAGCTGGAGCAACAGTTGTAAAATACTTTAATCATATCCGGCACTTGTCTGACTTTGAATTTATGTCTGTTATACTCCTAAGTGGAATGTTTACTGAGTAAACTTACAATTTTCAATAGATCAATGAACCTGAGAATTCGATAGATGGAATATATAGGCTGGAAATAATCACACTGAACCCACCCACCACTGCAAGTTCAACTTTTGCTTTTGCTGGCATTTGAAACCTCAAGAAAAGTTAAGTGTTTGCCATGGCTTGTATCAGAACCTTACACCTTTTCCAAAAGTTTAGGTACTTAGTGCGACCAGGACACTTCATTCCTCTCTAAATCCTTATGGAAGATAACAGTGCCTACTAGTTTTATAACATTATAAAGTGTTATAAATTGAGATGAAATAACTGATAATACAGCATTGGAAGAAAGGCTCATATTTTTGGAATAAAAGCTGGTGCCAAGAGGAGTGGGAGAGTCATGGTTCATTCTGTGGCAGTTGTGACTAATAGGTGCAAATTGAGAGCAAAGATGAGGAACAGCAACGCAGTTAATGGGGTACATACTGAGGAACTCTGTCTTGTAGGTATCATAAGCCATGCAGAGCTAAAATGGATGTTGAAACCATCAAGGCAAATATTTTATTTTCCTTTCTGGCTAAAGCTAGGTATATGCTTTGATGCCAGATTGAGGTTAAGCAGGAAAATGATGCAGGCATTCCAGACCTAGTCTTCATCCAATATCTGGATTTTTAACAGGATTCAGCAGTAACCTTAAGAAATAAATCACTCAAAATTAGAGGAAAAGGGGAAGTTGCATGAGGGGTGAGAGGAGGTAAAAGCATAATTTACCACATCCCAGAATTCCTATAGTCTCCAAATAGTACTACCAACACCAAACTCAAATCTTTTCAGATTTATCAGTCTATAGTAACCTAGAAGTTAACTGTAAGATACTAGACCTTGCCAGGTCCAGTCCAAGCCCCAGTTTGCCAAGTAACATTGGTTGACAGTATAATGGACTACGTGTTTTGTTTTGTCAGAATCCCAACATTTTCCATTTTCTTAGTCACACACATTTTTCAGAGGCAGAATGAAGATTAATGTTAGAAAAAAAAACACCCTACTGTTTTTGTCTTTAGATCTGATGGTTGTATTGGAGGATTTGTTGTTATAATCATGTTTAGGAATAGAAATCAGTGTAACATGAGAGAATCAGATGAACTAAATTTATAGCCGGACCAAGCACAGTGTACAAGGCTATCGAGTTATCTTAAGGATCTTGTAGGTCCTTAAAGCATAGCTGAAGGTAGGGCTAGTATTGAGGGTAGGTTAAATGTGGGCTCTGTACAAGAGGCACTGAAAAGTTTTGAAAATTTTGTGTTTTCTAAATGCCTGCAGAATTAGGATGATCCCACAGCTGACCTGGTTAAATGAGTTTATTTATGGTTCGAGTACACTTCACATAAATCTAGGATAAATCTACAATAAAGCATTTTAAGGGAATGTAACAGCTTGTCAGCAACTGATAAAGTTAATTGTTGCAGCCTGATGTTTAAAGGAAAACTATGATTAGGACTCAAGTAAGGGCTGATGTCTCAGTTAGGGACTAGTACAGAGGATACCCAAAATCTATGTTTATGCTGGAACTAGAATAACAGTACTCACAGAGATGGAATGAGAATTTAGCAATAGAGATGAGTGGGTTTTCCATAGGTTTGAGGCAGGTTTAGATTGTATATCTTCTATAAAGCTGTGCATATGCTTGTTTTAAAGTTTAGATGCTATAAAGTGAAGCCTCTAGAGCTAAGCTTCATTACAGTATCTGAGCCAAGGTGAGGGATGGACTTGAAAAACCTAATGTCTAATATTGATGTGACCATTAATTGTTGTTAAAAAGAGGTTATTTATTACAGTTAGTTTTGCTAAAGACAGGAGCTCAGCTGTAAGTGATTTGTTTCTATGATTTACAGAACTGGTTTTCTGCCTTTTTTACAACTTCCCAAAACAGTCTTGGCAATTTTACACTTTCTGTCCCTTACTCTGAGACTTATGGGTTATGTGTAGCCCTCATCTTCAGTAATTCTTAATATTATTCTTCAAATTGAAATTAAATATAAACCAAACTTGAACAATAGATTTGCTGTCCAAGTGCATCTCATTCTGACCTATTTGGCCCTGCCAATCAGATTGTCTTGGACCTGCAAACGCAAGTAACAAACTGAAAAATGCAGTTCCTGCTTCACGGAGTTGAACTGCCACTCAAACCCAAAATTGTATTTGTACTCTCCAGTTGTGGGCTATACCATGTCCTGTGTATGACTCACTTTTAAACCTCTGGTGCTGTACATTCTAGAGTGCAAGGCTGTAGGAACTTGACGAGAAATCTTTTTGATCATGTCTTCATGTTCTCAAAGTTAAATCAAAGTTTTCCTTAGGTATACTCTAACTCACACTTGGTGCAGCTAGTATTGCTGGTAAACCTTTCAGATGCTGGAGAATTCTGTTTTTGTTCTCAGGACTGAACTTGATCCATATTGATAGCTGTAAGCAGAACCCTCTAAGATCTAGAAAACTATCCAGAACCAATTTCATGCTCCAGCGCCAGGTCTTCCAAAGCCCTTAGTACTTTTCAAGTGCTATCAATAACACTGTGCTCCTTCATCCCTCTAGGTTCTGATCTTACATCTTTCCTTGAAAGAGTACCTCACATCTGCTTTGAAATTAAGCAGAAGTCATTGCACTTATATGCTCTTGTGTTAGTTTTTTAGGCACTGAAGGACCCAGATCTTCAGTCTTCCTGTCTCAGTCACTAAATCTATTTCTAATCCAGGCTTAACCTTACCAGCAGGCTGAATTCCTTCCCCTAACTCGTTTAGTCCTATTTTTTTCATGTTCTCAGTGCAAAAGTGTGTTTAGAATCCAAAAAATAAAACTAAGTCTTCAGTCCAAATGTAATTGTAACCCTAAATTTAGGTAAATATTTAAAAAAGATAAGAAAATAGCTAGAATTTTTGTTGGCTTCAGCTCTTGTACCAAGTCTGAAGGCCTTACAAAGGCAAATAAACTTTTAATATTCTTCTCTCTAGGACCTTGAAATGTGTGATTGTGAAGCTTTTTCACATCTAATAAGAAAATACTTTTAAGCCTCTTTCAGATTACCATTACTTGGGCTAGCATAAAACTCTGCTGGTGCCAAATGTAGCAGCAACATCAGGAATTTGTCAATACTACTACAGGGAGTAGTGGGCTAAGGCTTGTTTTTGTTCTCACACACATTTGCTTCATATGAGACCTCCAGTGTGCTTACTTCTGAAGCACATCATCCCTCCCACTTGGAATCATAGAATCACAGAATGGCTTGAGTTGGAAGGGACCTTAAAGATCATCTAGTTCCAATCTTTCTGCCATGACCAGGCACACCTCCCACTAGACCAGGCTGCTCATGACCTTATCCAATCTGGCTTGAAACACCTCTAGGGAAGGGGCATCCACAACTTCTCCGAGCAACCTGTTCTATTGTTCCACTACCCTGAAGTAAAGTTCTTCCTAATGTTTAATCCAAATTTACCCTGCTCTCCAGCCTTCTGATCATCTTTGTGGATCTCATCTGGACCTTCTCCAACAAGTCCATGAACTTTGCGTGATGTAGGTTCCAGAGCTGAAAGCAGAACTCCAGGTGAGGTCTCACAAGAGCAGAGTAGAGGGGCAGAATCACTTGCCTTGACCTGCCGGCGATGCTTCTTTTTAATCTTTTGGTGTCTATTTAAGAAAACACAGGACTTTTTGTAGTTTTAGAGATATTTTTGCTTTTTTTTTTTTTTTTTTTTTTTTTTTTTTGTGTATGTATATATATCTTCATTAGAAAACACATGAATCTCTTTATCCTAATACTATAATCAAACTCTAATACGTTCCATGCTTTGCAAGAAATATTGTCAAAACTCACAAGCTTTAAAGAACAGACTTTGCCTGCCCAATTTGCTATATAAACAAGGTTGCTACTCTCTTTTAGAATACGAATTCAGTATTCAGCAGTCAAATTTAATTAAAATTGTGTTATGTCTTTCTCTGTCAGAGTTGTTTTTATCTTTTCACAGATGGTTCCCTTTGTTTTCTACTCATGAGTTCTTAAATCATGTAACATGCCCAGGAGACTGTAATCCAGAACATCTACTCAATGAAAATACTTACATTCTTTTGCTTACTCATAAAAAAAATGTTACTCAAATCTCTGAATTCATGGAAAGAATCAAGGTGTGAGTTGCTAGTTTTTTGTTTTGTTTCCTAGAGGAAAGATGTCAAATGATAACTGAATAATGTCAACACAAACTGTTGCCTTTCACTGCATGATGGTAAAGTACGTACAGACATACATTACATGTCACAATAAAATACCAAGTTTTAAAATACTTCTTTTTCCATTGTTGTGTAATTAAACAAATTCTGAATTTATTATCTCACTTAAAAAAATTCTTATTGATTTTTGAAAAATTTAAGACTTTAGATTCTGAGATGTTAGTTTATGTTACCAATATATGTGCCATTTTAAGTGATGATTCTATGATTCTATGATGACTTGCTGGCAGGTTGAACTAACTCCAAGGTCACTTATAGACTTTATGAAAAATTACAGTGCCTTATTAGCATTAAATTTCTTTTCTCCTTTTTCACAGTTATAGTGTTTCTTTACCTCACTTCCCTAAAAATTATCTGAAATAATGGAACATAGTGGTAAGAATTATATTTTTACTATATTAACTCAATCCTGGAAATGGATGAAGCATACTAACAAGTTTACTTACAATTTTAGTGTCAGTAAAAAAATAACACAAAGTTAATGCAAATATCCATTGCTTCATCCATTTCCAGGATTGAGTTCTGGAATTGACTTCACAATTGCATCCCTTGCTTACAACTGAATATATTTAGAAAAACAGAAATTATGATTTAACAAACATAAAGACCTTTGAGATAACACAGGAAATATTAATGTGGGTGTTTGTGAATTTTTGTTCATACAACTTCAAAACTGAAATAAGATTAGTTTTCTGTAGTTCTTTTTAGGTACCTGAAATTAAACTATTCCTTGTATTAGATTTCCCTGAATCTTTAATAAATAGAACCAGGTTTTTATACAACAGGAAGGTTCATCTCTGGGAGATCTGAGTGCAGTTTTTATGTCAACTTCAAAATCCCTAAAACACAGTGGGAGATGCTTTATGTTTCAAAGAGAGAGATGTGGTGATGAGGGACAGCATTTATCACCAAACTTAGTAGAGTTATATAATGGTTGGATTGGATGATCTTCAAGGTCTTTTCCAACTGAAACAGTTTTACAGTTCTATGATTCTATGTCTTTTTGCTTCTGAGCATAATAAAGTTCAGTTACTTTTGGAGTCTCTTGTCACTTGTTTACAAACAGTCTCTGAACTTCAGAGCATTTGGTAAGATATGTAGCCCTTTTAAGCTTAATTTTAAAAAAAACAAACAAACTATAAAAACCTATTAAAATCTTATATTTCAACCTTCAAACCCCCCTTCTTTAAAAAATTAAAGCACAAAAAAGCAACTTTTTAATATTTATTCCAGACTTATTTCAATAAATACTTGTGCTTTTTCATCTGTATTCAAATGATATGAAGATATTAAGATCATTAGAGTCTAAATGTGCAAAGCCCTCTTCTACAAAGAGTAAAATAAGTATCATAGTTCTCCCTCACAAAATAACTTCATTAGATCTACCAACTGGTCTACCTTTGTATAGCACATTTTTCTCTGAACATTGACCCTAACAGCTTTTTTGTATTTAATTTCACGGTTGCCCTCAGATTTGCATGGTGTCAAAACTGCCTTTTTATATAAGGCACATTCCCCACGTTACACCAAGTTATTCTTTTTTTTCATTTAGAAAAGATAGAGTTTAACAGCCTAAGTATTAAATTGACATGCACACTTTTCCTACAGTTTGCCCATTTTTTACATGCTTTAAGCATTTAGGTGGAACATGGAAGAAGTCTGAACACAAAGCTTTTACTTCTGTTGCACTATGTGTCTGGGATTGCTGCTGAGCTGAGTGTGTGCCCTGTATAAATGTAAGTCTTTGGAAATATGAGCACAATTTTGCACCAAGCTCAGTCTTATCTTTCTTCTCCTCTTCATACAGCACATAGTTAGTCTCCATAAAAAGATTCAGTCCAAGGAGGATTCCATAAGAGTATTGTTTTAAGGCTACTTTGAGTGCTGTTGCCTGGCATCTAGCATCTCTTCAGAAGGTATACTGCCATTCTAGAAAGAGTTTGAGATTATGAGACTGAGAGAAAGACAGAAAGAGTATGGATTGTGACTTCATATCCTAGTGATCAGGTGTCTGTGCTGGGAAGGCAGCTCCTTTTAATACTGCTCTGTGTTCACTTTCTACATGTTATGGTAAACAGTTATTAGTTTGGAAAATCCTCTTTTCCAGAAGACTGTCCTAGTCACCTGGTAACAGTGTTATGTCTTTACTTCTTTGTTGAAATCTTTATTTTTTCATAAAATTGAAATCATGGATGAATCTTAAATCCTTCAATGTAAGAAGATCTTACAGATAATACGAAGACTGTCCTTTTTTCTCTCAAAACAACAGCTCTCAAAGAACTACATGAATATGCGTGTCTGTGTGTGCATGTGACACCCTTTCAGCCTGAAGAACAAAGTGAAGACTTCCCGCACTTCACAAGAGTATGGAATGATTACATTCTTGGTATTTCTCTGGAATAAGACATGAAATCCCTCTTAGCTATACGAATGGCACAGGAGTAAGCATGTCAGGGACAATTTTTATGATAGAGGTGTTCAAAGATACATTTTCCTCCTCACAGTTTTTCTAATAGCTTCTTTGATGTGTGTTCTTCTGTGCTATTTGGTTTTGGGTCCTATTCTGAGACACTCAGCATTCACAAATGGTATTGAGGGATTATATCTAAGTTGAAGTTTCAGGGGGTCTAAAAGTCAGCTGCAACATACCACTTTATGGAACCTAACCTAAGCCTCACTTTAAAACATGTGCTTTTGTTTATGCAAATAAGCAACCAAAAGTTATGTTTTCACATTCAGGTATTTTTCTCAGTTTCTTTGTCAATATCACAGAAGGAACCTTATCAACTTATATATTTACCACTCTCATTTTTTTTTAATTTAGAAAGACTATTTTTGGGCAGGCTTGTTTCCTACATTCCTGTGTAAATTCTCACCGAAGAGAGAGAGAGAGAGAGAGAATGAGAGAGGTAGAGAGAGAGAGATATAATCCTGGTTAAATAACCACATCCCTTATATGTCCATGTTTAAAGAAGTCTTACCAGACCGGACTTACACCCTACAGGCATTCTCTTGCTAATAGAAGACATCTGTTGAACATGTTACAAGAGCAGGACTTTGTGAGGCTAACAGCAGGTTTTCTTTAGTAAGTAAAAGAGTGGCAGAAGCCCCTTGGCAATTCAAAATGCAGGAGGAGTTATGTCCGGACTGTTTTCTCCAAATCCCTTGTAGTATCTGATCTAATTTGCTTCTGGAAGTAATGGGGGATTTTAGCTGTTTTTATTTAATGCATATGCAAGAACTGTACTTTGACACCTCAAAACTTCCCTATCTGAAATCTGGTTATGTTTTCCAATCACCTCTTTTGTTTTGGGTTTCTTGGTAGAAATAGTAGGGTGACTGTATTGTTACCCTGACTAGTCCCTTGCAAAACTTTTTACTTTTCCCCCCTCTGAAATAATTTGCTTTACTTTGGGTCATGCATGGTGAAAACAATCTCTGCAGTGTTATTTAATTAGATTCAGAATGAAAGAGGGGTTCATTAAACCAGAGCCAACAAAGAAAGTAACAGAAACCTGGCACCGTTGCTTAAATATAACTCAAGGACCAATGGGAAAGTCATGAGAAGTCTCAAATACCACTTTTCCTTCAGTGTCTTTGCACTCCACCTGCTCACCACAGCAAATGAGTGTGTACTCCATTCTTTGTGAATCGGTGAAGTTACAAAATGCTGGAAGATTACTCTTACAAAAACTATTTTCATCATAAAATGATCAGTCTGTAATTAAGGCCTCAGTGATTTAGCTAAACTATACTAACTTATAAATCACCTGTTCTCTTATACCTAAGGAGAATTAATTCAATCAAGCTTAGCCCTTGTGGAAAAAGTTTCTTAAATCATCTTACTAACACCATGTACTTACCTGACTTAAGAAGGCAACTTTAACATGCCCTGGCATGCTCAGATTCTAATCAATCACTGATAAAAATCCAGTGAGCACTGGATTTAGAGACACTATTGCTTTCAGAAAACAACATGGGTGGAAAAGGGAGGGACTTTATATTACAGCTGTATACAGAGAGTATTTTATGTAGTTTGACTAGGACTGTTAAAATTAACGTCATGGTCTTGCAGTTAGTAGAAAGTGACTTGTGTAAACTATCTTGTCACTAGGCACACATGTCCTGCTTTGGAATATGGCAAGTTGAAAATATAGATGAAAGTAATGTATGCTTGTCCTCTTACCTTGTTGGAAGAGGTTTTATTGTACAGGTTTGAAACTACCTATTCATAAAAATATTTCAATTTACTTTCACAAGTTTACATAATTAGATAATTTTTTGAGTCTTTATTGAACATTGCATTACTTTTAACTTATGTGGCAGATTAATATACTTTATTGTTATTTTCTTCTAGAATATATAAGTTCTTCTTCATTGAGTTTTATATCTTAAATGATATATTCAGAGCAATCAATGAAAACCCTCTGTTGTCAAAGGTACAATAACTTCAGTTATGAGATGTATAAAACTATTTATAGAGAACTTTAAAGGCTTTAAAGCATTTAAAAAGACAAAGGAAAGCTTTTAAAATTTCTGGCTTGTTTTAACTTTCCACAGTTTTCCTTCAGGCTATGTTTTGGAAACTGAACAGAAGAATGATGTACTGGGATTCATACATTTGTGTAGAATATAGAAGTAAAATGTAGAAGTGAAGGCTGCAAGTGAGCAAAAACACTGAATGGAAGTCTAGGAGCTGTGGTGGGTTGATCCTCTCTGGACACCAGGTGCCCACCAAGCTGGTCTATCACTCCCCTCTCCGTCAGGACAGGGCAAGGATAAAAAAGATGGAAAAAACCCTCATGAGTCAAGATAAAAGCAGTTTAATAAAAGCAAAAGACACATGTAGAAATGAAGGAAAGACTACATCAAATGTAGGTGTAATTCATGAAAATACTTTTATAATAGATGTGATTTCTATCTTTAGACATAATTGATAGCGTAAATGTTTTGCTTAAGGATTCTAGTTTAAAGGCAGGTTCTTTTGACTTAAACCTTTTTCATCAATTACAGTCTCTTTAGTTTTGAAAGGATGCTGTCTCTAAGAACATACACTGTTTTCTGCTATCTCTTTTTGATACCCAACTTAACAACACTCATACAGCTCATCCTTAGCAGTAGCCACAGAGAAGTAATTCAGAAAATCAGAGAACAAAGGAAACTTGCATCTGTTCAGTTTAGCACCACTTCATCACTGATGTATCTTCAAAGCAACAGCATCAGGGACGAGGCAAAGTTATGAAGTACATCTGAATCATCAGAAAGTGTTTTGATGGGCAGTGTAGAGACCAAGATATAATGCTTTTGAAAAGAAGACATACTGAACCTATGTGACTAGAGGCAAATAATGAGATTTAATCAGAATTAAGGTTCACTATTTTGCCTTTTTTGTGACTGCTATTTGAGTGCCATCTTCTTTTCTTTACAGTGAGGGTGGTGAGGCACTGGAACAGGTTGTCCAGGGAGGTTGTGACTGCTCCCTCCCTGGAGGTGTTCAAGGCCAGGTTGGACGAGGCCTTGAGTAACCTGTCCTAGTGGGAGGTGTCCCTGCCTATGGCAGGGGGTTGGAACTAGATGATCCTTGAGGTCCCCTCCAACCTTACCATTCTATGAGTCTATGATTCTGAGCAACAGATTTCATGCATCTGCCCTTTATAAATTTGTCAGTTTTCTTGATGTCCTGGGCAAGAATCATCAAGTTTTAATTGACATGATTTGCCCATAGAAAGTTTGAATTGTTCCAGTCTTTATCTTTTCTTAGTGTGATACAGAAAATTTTGTAGCAACTGGAGGTAGAAGCATAAATCCTTGCAGCAGATCAGAAGAAAGAAGACACTTCTGCATGTGTCTTTCACTAATAATGTATTGAAAACTCTCATATATAGGTTCTGTCATAAGTTAGGATCATGCTAGAGTTATAGAATTGATAAAAAGTATGAAACTTGAAGCTTTGTGGTGATGCATGATTTGTGGAAGTCTCAGCATTGGGACTTTTCGGTGCTCAGACAAGTGCACCACCAGTCAGGATGTTTGATATACAAAGGACTTCCGATGCAGTTAAATTTAGAATACATTTGTTAATGGAAAAGCACAACAGAGATGCAAATTTTATGGAAAAATTAGTTAACCACATGCACAAAACTTGGTATAGGAAAGAATAGGACTAAAGAAGCTTGAGAAAAGTCATCAAGCTGTATCTGTGCTGGAATATCACCACTTGAAGTATAAAGTAACAGAGAGTTTTGATTGGTTTTAGAGAAGTCAATTTGTAGCAGGAACAATAAGTTACAAATTGAGGACACATTAATACATGAAGAGATATCAAGTAGTTATGATTTTAATTCCAGTCTAAAGCATGTTAAGGTGGGCAATAAATTATTCCTGAGATAGATATTTTACATTTCTCAATCAAACACCTTTGAGAAATGGGTATTTCAGTCCTGATATTGACCAAGATCTGGTGAAAATATTTTGCTTATGAGTTTGCTGTGTGAGAAGTGGGTTAAAAGATGCAACTCTATGCAAAGTATTAGAAGGGAGGCAAAAATAGGAACATGGATCTTTTATAATGAAGGAAATACACATACCACTGCACAACCAAATTCAGCAGATATGATGTAATTCTAACTGTTCTGAAGTAAGTTCCCTTTAGCAGGGATTTATTTTCTTGATAGCTGTCAAGGAATCAAGAAACTAGTTGGCACTAAACCAGTGCTCTTAAACTCCTCATGGAGCTTTACTGATTTTCAATAGGGTATCTCAGACTCCATATGTGTAAATTAGTAAATTTGTTTTCATGTGTGCAATCTATCATATTCCAAGTGAACCTAAGTATGAAATACAATCAGTTAATGCGTTTTGTAGCAAAAATAAAAATAACAAAAATAATTCAGTCTGGTATTAAGTGTAAGAATATCAGAATTTAATTAATCATTCTTATCTTAAATTAAGAGTTCTCAATCAAATCTTGCTCAACAACACAGTGTATGATTTCACTTTCTCAAAAATTTGACAGAGATTCTTCCAATTGCTTCTTGTTTTAATAGACTGTAAAATATACATTGGGGAAAAATTCTGCTTGACTGTGTAGAGATAAACAAACACAGAACATTTTGTTATTGACAGTGCCTCATGTTCTAAGAGTCTGAATGTTCTTGCAATTTCTCAAGTCTTTTTTATGTTAAAGAATTTGAGCATTCACAAAGTTAATAGGTGTCATGACATTTTTCTATTTTTACACAAAGTTTTAACATTAGTACAATGAGAAACTTTTTTCCATCCAGAATTTCCTTCTGGGAGGACGGACATGGCAATTTAAAATTTTTCCAAGATATAAACAATATATATATTCCAAGACATATGACCTTGGCAAATGATAAAATAATGGGAAAAACCTTACCAAATCTAGACATATGGGACTATTTACCTTAAATCTAATGTTAATTCTAGTTAAGTTTTATTACTTTCAGTAGGCTGCTTTTGCTATTGCTTCATAGTACTTTTTTGTTTTGCATGGGAGTGCTTTGAACTGTGTGTGTCTGTGAGATGCTTCTACCTAATGCATGGCTGGCTCCTTAAATCTTTATGTGTCTTTGTTCTATCTTTCTTATTTTCTGTCTCCCTGCCTGACAGTCACAACCTTTAAAATGTGTTGTTTGGCCAAATAGCAGGCAATTTTGGGTTCACACTGCAAATCTGTCTTATCTAAGCCACTATATATGACAGTGGTCAGGAGTGGCAACTTAGGAAGCTTAGGAAATAGTTTTTCTAAGTATAGCCTTCCAGTACCTGAAGGGGGCCTACAGACAGGCTGGGGAGGGGCTTTTTAAAAGGTCTTGTAATGACAGGACAAGAGGCAATGGATTTAAACTGGCAGAGGGAAGATTTAGACTGGGTGTTAGGAGGAAGTTCTTT
This sequence comes from Eubucco bourcierii, assembly GCA_013396675.1. Lineage (NCBI taxonomy): Eukaryota > Metazoa > Chordata > Aves > Piciformes > Ramphastidae > Eubucco > Eubucco bourcierii. The sequence continues at coordinate 221,368 of VWZE01007871.1, forward strand.
GCAGTGAGGGTGGTGAGACACTGGAACAGGTTGCCCAGGGAGGCTGTGGCTGCTCCCTCCCTGGAGGTGTTCAAGGCCAGGTTGGACAATGACTTGAGTGACCTGTTCTAGAGGGAGGTGTCCCTGCCTATGGCAGGGGGTTGGAACTAGATGATCCTTGATGTCCCTTCCAACCTTACCATTCTATGATTCTATGATTCTATGTCTTCCTATGAATATTTTCCATAGAAAATTCACAAGATTTGGTTGTATCCACACCATGATTTTTAACGCTACTAGATTGCCATTTCTCCCCAAAATAAACCTAATTAAATTTGAACCTATTTTTATATCTTTATTATCCTAAATTTGCTGTAGCAATGAGCTAGTATTGTGAGAAAAAATTTTTTTTTCAGGTTTTCAAGTGATCAGCCGTGATCACTTAGACTGCTTTTAAGTATTCATTGGTGGTTTTCCACTTAAGGAACAGCACTGAAATGCTTAAAAGCCTATGGGCATGGTTTTGATAGACAGGAAATAAATTTCAGCAAATGTATATCAACCTCTGTCATTATCTCCCTTCTAATTCCTCTTACGGATTTATCCTTAAGAGGAATTATGGGCTAGCCAATAGAAACTCACCTGTCTAAGTCCCTCTGGATTTTTAACGCATTTTCATTCCATCTTGAGACACCGTGTGGTATCTCTTTACATTCCTCCATCACAGCCCTGCACCCTTGGCAGAAATGGATGGGTGAAACAATATTGTCTGTCTTGCTAGCTTCTAAGGGCATTGTTCAAATTATCTCATTAATATTCGTGCAGTGGCTGATCAGCACTACTACAGAAACTTGAAGTCCTAATCCAAATCTCTCTGAAGTTAATAAAAAGATTTATTTTGACTCTACTGGGTGCTATGTGGCTCTCAAGTTCCAGGAGGGCAAGGAACTGACAGCCTTCTTAAGAACATTTCCTTTTGTATGTATATCATAGGTTAGAGGCTTTTGTTACAAGGCTGTCATGTCTGACATCTGCTCTTGGATACTGCATGAGTGTAAACAACAGCATACTGTGAAGGCTTCTTAGTTGACGATAATCCTGAAAATATAAAACTCTACTGAGACATCAGTGAAAAACATAATGTGTCTATCTAATGTCTCATTTTATTGCAGAAGCCAGACTGTTAAGGATACAATATCTCCGCAATCTGTTCAATTGTATTATCTGTAAGCTAGACTGTTATAAGCACAGCAACAGTGATCACAGTCACAACACAGCTAATGTTGTAGTAGATGCTTATAAATGATGTAGCTGGTGCCACATATAAATGATATAGTTGGTGCCAGAGCTGTAAATTTTACCTTAATGTTCATTTGGAAGGAGAAGAAACAGCTCACCCTGAAATTCTTAGTGCCTCTAAGTGTGGAAGAAGTAAGGGGGTTAAAGGTAGAAGGAAGAACAGTTTCAAAGTACTTTTCTTGCTTGTCCTATCTTGACTCAACTGAACCATCTGGTAGGGTTGCCTGTCTTTAGCTGTACAATAGGAAGAATCCATGTTTAAAATGTAACCCCAGCCCAGAGGCCAACACAGAACTCACAATGCTAGTCCTTCAGAAAGGTGCTTGGTGAGAAAAGCAAAAGATCCACCCATGTGTTACACAGGAGCCTGGCACAAAAGTGCCCAGGCTAAGGGTTGCAACTAAGTGTAGAAGTCTATGTGCACTTTGTATGATTAGCTGGTTCTCTGTCCTTCCTGTCACATTGAACATCCTACTTTAGTTTCCTAGTAGAATTATCCTCATTACCAGGCAATAAGTAAGACTGAGAGGATGATGGAATAGAACTGTAACCATTCTTCCTGAAGAATTCATGCCACTTGTTGGACAAAAAAAAAAAAAAAAAAAAAAAAAAAAAAAAAAAAAAAAAAAAAAAAAGCAGAAACTATAGTGTGAACACACATATCTACTGCCCAATGAAAAGGTCCCTCTGCTTAAAGGAGAAACTCTTGATAACTTCCTCTTTTACTAACTAGAACATTGGTTTGAAATACTAAACCAAACATTGCTTTTGACCTTTGTAGATAAAAGGATCAAATGAGGAATCCAAAGTTGTTTAAAATTGCAAATGGAGAGAAACCTCCCCAGGGAAAAAGTGTTCTGCCAGGATCTGCTGGCAAGTAAAGGTAGATGCCAGGGTAGGTTAATCCTCATGTACAATCAAGTTACGTGAGGATTTGAGGCATTGATAGCATTCCAAGATGTTTTAATGCTAGAGTTTTTTATTCTGATTTGAAGACCTGTGGTGAGAGATTTATGGAGTGTAGCTGGGTGAACATGTAACCACATTGCAGCCTGCGAAACAATCAGGTTTCAAAAGAAAGAGAAAATGGAAGGACACATCAACTTCTATTCCCTGTCATATTTAGAATTTGGTCAGGACCCTTGAGTTTCTCTGTAAAAGATTAAATGATACTGGGTTTCCTGGGGAAAAAAATGGGCAGAGAAGGGTGGTTAAGTGTAGCAGCAAAGAGAATTGGTAATGATGGTAACAGCACGACTGGGGCAAAAGAAATGTATCCAGCAACTGGAATCCTGTGTCACAGACTCCAGAGTGAAAGTGGGAATAGTCTTGCAGAGATAACATGATTAGGTAATTTGCCCATTCCAATACAAGAAATACTTTTGTTTGTTTATTTGTTGTTGCTGTGTTTGTTTTCCTAAGTAGGGAAATGTTGTTCATTACTGAACAACCAAATAGTGTTCTTTACATCTCAAGTGTCTTCTGGATGCTTGAGTTAAATTATTTGCATATTTTGGGGAAGGAATCTTTCTAAATTCTGCCCCCTGATGGTCAAAGGACAGCATGCATGGTTGCAGTAACACCAAGGACAGATGTCTGGGATTTCACCAGCAGGTAGCATTTAGTATGTGGATACTGAAGTCTGTTGCTGATAACAGTGCATTAAACAATGCATAAAGGTCAGGGAATAACACCAGGAAAAGTTTTCTAAAGAGTTGTAGGAGAAAGAGTGTACATAAGCTTGGTTTGAGAGAAGGTGACAAAAGGGCTGCATGAATGCACAAGAATATCCTCACTAAACTCCAACATAAAAAGAGTTATACAAGTGATGGAAGTAAGAACAGATCACACAAAAGGCATACAGAGGTATATGAGGTAGGAAGGCTGAGGCCCATTTGAATCTACTAGGGGCTGTGAAAGACAAGAAGGACTTCTACAGATGTGTTGACAGCAAAAGGAAGACTAGGGAAAAGGTGAGCCCGTTGTTGAAAGGCAAATGGGCCCAGGTGACAAACAAGATTCAGGACAATGAGCCAAGCTACACAATGACATTCTTGATTTGATCTTTAATGGTAAGACTGCTCTTCTGCAGTTCCAGGCCTCTGAGATGCAGGAGAAAGACTAGCAATGAAAACTCATGTCTAATACAGAAGGATCAGGTTAGTGAATATTAAAAAATATGGAGATGTGCAATTCCACAGAATCATACGGTATGTGCCTACAAGTGCCAAGTGAGCTGGCCAATGCCTTTGTGCACTAGGTTCCTGAGGACAAAAGGAAAACAAATGCCACTCCTGTCTTCAAGGAGGGCAAGAAAGAGGATCCACAGAATTACAGGACAGTTAGTATCACATCAGTACATCAGGAGGTGATGTCAATGGTGTAGTAGACTACATTCTCTGCAAGTCTGCAGACAAGTCAAATTGGGAAAAATGGATGGTTTGACAGGTGGGTGTGCTGTCCTTCAGATGGAGTTTAGCAGGCTGGAGAAATGGGATTATTAGAACGTCATGACTGGCAGTCCTGGTGGACATCAAACTGATCATGAACCAGTAATCAACATTTGTGGAAAAGGCATCCTGGGCTGCATTGGTAAGAGCGGTGCTGGCAGGTTGAGAGTGGTAGTTGTTCTCATCTATTTAGTATTGATGAGACCACACATGATGTATTGTGTTCAGTTTTGGGCTCCCTATTTCGAAAGAGGGATGAACTTACTAGAGCAAGTCCAGTGAAGCACCACAAAGATGATTAAAGACTCAGAGCATCTGTCATATGGAGAGAAGAATCTGAGAGAGTAGGCACTCCTAAGCTTGGAGAAAAGAAGTCTCAGGGTGATCTTATCAATGGAAGAGGATACAGAAGAGGGAATTGAACTGGGTGCCCACTAACAGGGCAAGAGGCAATGTGCCCAAACTGAAGCACAGACAAAACTGTTCAAACATAAGAAAAACTTTTTTAGTGAGAATGGTTTAACACTGGAACTTGTCCAGAGAGGAGATGGTGGTTTCATCCTTGGAGATATTCAAAACCAAATTGGACATAGTCCTGAGTTATCTGCAATAGCTGCCTCTCCTTTGGGCTTGGTGTTGGACTAGACAATCCCCACAGGTCCTTTCCAACGCCACCTAGTCTGTGATATGGTGATTCTAATTCTACTCTGAGTATTATTTCCTCTTTGGCACATGAAAAAAAACCCCAAATGACAGTGTTAATAGTCAATAGCATGCCCCATTGGTTGTCAGAACATCATTATTCTGGAGACAATGAATCTGAATACAATGATTTTCTATTCCCTCCTCAGTCCATCATACTGATAATGCATAAGGATCTTAAAGGTTTGTGAGGTTTGGAGGAAAAATTACATAAAATGCAGAATTTTATTATACATCTTAACACAGAAGAAGGTCAATTAGTGTTCATAGATCTTTGTAGATTACTACTGAAATTTGAAATCTACAGAATTAATTATGTACTGCTGCCCATATTTTTCTATTTTCATGTGGAGAAAGTGGTGCAGATCTGTTGAAGGTATCCATTTTGTCAGTGCACTTCATTTAGTTAGATTAACAGATATTGTTTTCATTTATCTCATTTACCTTTATCTTTTTGACTTGTGGGCAAAACTTTGAACATGTCTCTTTCAGCAGAACTTCTGTAATAAAAACAGCTGCTATTTCTTAGTTCTGTTCATAAGGAGGCAACCCTTAATTTAAAATAATTAGATCTGTATTTCATGGTCTTTTGAAATTCTTTTCATTAATAGAAGTTGAACGTATGCCTAGGTAGGCAGTCACACATTCTGGCTATGGTCTGGGCATTCTGAGAATGCGATGCTATAATTTAGGATCCATCTTTCTCTACCTCTCTAATTTGGGACCAGGATCCAGGGGAATGCTTCTACAATTCAGACAGCAAGATACAGACTTTTGCTGACTCCTTATTAGAGGATAATATTTCTTTTGTGAATGCAGTATAGTTTTGACGTCCATATAAAGGAAGATACATACCCTGGGGAGACAGACCGTTAGATGTGCTCCCTAGTAAGGCAGCTTGTTACCAGCAAGGAGAGGGTAACTAAGGTTGGACTCAGACTACATCATGTCAGATTGCCTGGACCCAGGAATACTGACCTATATGTAGAGATAGCCTTTGCAACTATTACACCAGTAGGCAGTCTAGGGATGTGCTAACTGGAATCAATTAGGTTATTCACAGTGCTGCTCATATATGTAAGGGAAAAGACTAGAAATGAGCCTTTTTGATGAGTCCAAGACAGCTGGAAAGTTCTGGAATTTGCTGAGAAGGTCACGCCCTATCCCATTCAGTCAGCTCTCAAATCTGTGTGCAAAGACCTTGTGCACTGATGAAAATGTAACAGGTTGGTTTAGCTGCTTGGTTTCAGTCATCCAGTCCCTGGTTTAGGTCTTTCTCTCTTTCCATAACTGTGCTACTCCTCTGGCCACCCATACAGGTATTACTGTGTTCCTACCTCTGTCTCATATTCTGTTTACTACTGCCTTGTCTTCTCCAGCTTCTACCTGTCCAATGGATTGATATCCAAAACTGGAGTTTGCCAGGTCATCCTTGTTCTTTTTCTCTCCGACAGTCTTAGCTCATCCTCTCACAACTCCTAAGGGCAGGTTAAGAAACCAAATATTTCAATTTCATCTTTAATATTGTACAGTGGCTGAAATAAATAGCAGACAAAAGTTCATCACAGCCTATGTGGAAGCTATTTCTTGGAAAACTTAAGTTGTTTTTATTTTTTTTTCTTTTTAATTTGGAGTTTTTCTGAGATGTATTTACCAAATATTTAGAGAAGCTATCACAATTATTACTTGTTTTCTACACCAAGGAGAAGAAATAAAGATTTTAGGGACCTGAGCGGGAAAGAAGAGAGCACTTAAAGAGTATAAGGAAGTGAATAGACAAGGCTAGAATATTGTGGCAGCATGATGGATTGTAGCAGAGTAAAGATACTTAAGCTACGTCTTTTCTCCCAGAGATATGAGTCTTTGTCATGTTACAAAAGTTCTAACAGACTAATCAATCTAGCTAGAAATACTGGATTCCTGTGGTATTCAAATGAAGAGGAAATTAATGTAAACTGTTCACTGTAGAATCCTTTCCTTTTCTGTAGCTATCTTAAAGGAAATTCATGTAAAGGGCAGCTTCCTTGCAAGCACTTTTGACTGTCTTAGAATATGGGAGTATAGCAAACAGTGTAGGGAGAAAATATCTTATGCTGCTGTAGATACATGTGGTCTTCCATGTTAGATTTAAGATGGGTTGTGTTAGAAGATTTCTAAACCTTAGGCAGGCAGCATCACTTTCTCTTCATCCTGTATGATATGCATGCAAATTGGCAGTGCAAAAACTATTTTAAGCTTTAAATGGTGACTGTCAGATGTTGGCCAGTCCGTAACTTCAGTAAGAAATATTTTCCTAGTTGTACTTTTTTAATAGGACAGAGTTTTAATAAGAATATAAACTCCATACCAGCACCAAGGTTGGCTAAGTGTGTTTTCATGACAGTGCCATAATTACAGAAACTCACGTTGAAATGTATCTCCTAACTTCTTAATCCCTCCCCCTTAACTTACTGATCTCTCCCCCATAACTTATTATAAACCTGCCCCAGAGAGTAAATTCACTACAACTCAGAATTTGGAAAGTAGAAAAAATGAAATTGTATTTTTACAGTTTAAACTAAATATAACAGTATAGACAGAATGAACTATTGCAGAATATAGTAACCTTAGTGAAGATGGGGATGGGATCATGTGCTGGTTTGAGGCTAATTGGAATATTTT